>CDEZ01023314.1:1539-22485 GCA_000826365.1 Acanthamoeba royreba
TTTTCTTTGATGTGCATGTGTTACAGCTATGCCCGCTATGGGCGCTATGGCAACCATGCCAACCATGTCAATGCCAGCGATGGCCGGAATGCCCGCGATGGGTGCGATGCCCTTGTGGATGCCGACTTCGATGGGAATGCCCATGATGTCTATGCCCATGCCTTATCCCGGCATGGCAGCCTCAATGGGAATGCCTATGATGCCGATGTCGATGCCTTATCCCATGGCCATGCCCATGTCCATGCCTGCAATGCCCATGATGTACGTTCGCAAACGTTGTCAAGAGAACTCGCTTCTCATTCTGTGCTGACCTTCACGTCGTAGGGCTTCCTATGGAGCCATGCCAATGCCGATGGGACAAAGTATGACAAACACCACAGTTGCATCTACCACGCCTCGTTCAACCACAAAAACGTCCACGGGAAGCGGCACAAGCGCAATGCGAACCAGCGGAATGAGTGCACCTACGATGACTCAACCAACAATGATGGGTATGAGCCCGGCTGTCGGAGCTTTTGCATCGATGGCGCAGCCACCGATGCCCATGGGAGCCGTTGGACCTGCCGTGCCCACGACCGACACAAGGCCTGGCGACAGTATACAGCAGGTACATATGCGTGCTTTCGTGAGTTGGTAACACGACAGAAACTGAGAGACGAGTCTATTTAGTCGCCCGATGATGGAAACAAAAGGAAGAGGCCCACACGCCCCTACGTTAAGCCCGTGCGCACTGTGCGACCAAAGGTTAGCACCCTGCTGACAAACTTTAATCAATTCCTTTCTGTTCCACCACTTATGACCGCGTTTGTTCCAGTTCACTCAACAAAAAGGCATACAGTGCCAGGGCTTGAACAACAAAAAGAGGATCAGATGTCGTAATGCTGCTCTGATGGAGTATATAGGTATGGCTTATGTTCCCTCATGCAGAGCACAAGTTGTTGATCATGCACCTGCAGGTGAACAACCAATGTATTGCGCAGAACACATAGAACAAGACCCAAGTTCGCTTTATTGCAAGTGCCGCTCTCCGTATCTGAACGAGCCTGGTGATAAGAAGGTATGGCTTGTCTGGATTCTCACTTCTTAGCACAAGATCGCAGTTGACCTGAGGTACTTGAACAGCGATGTAAAGAGATTGTACTCAAGGAATTCGGATTCTGCTACAAGCATTACGACATCGCTATCGAGAGCATGACCGGCAAGGAGGGATACATATTGGCCTGCTCTCGGGCGGATAAACTCGCTTCCATTTGTACGCGTCAATCCTCCTTCCGGATTGAAGCGGTGTACTCATTCATACCGCTTGCGTGGCATTCAGTGAACCAACTATGCGAAGAGGCTTCGGCAGCAAAGAAAGCAGATTCCGACATGTATCAAAGAAAGAACAAGCTCATAAACAAGCTTCAACAGATGTACACTAACCTTAATACCCATGTCACCAACCTCGGCAGGTAAGTGATCTTTGCCTGACTTTGCCTGCTTTACTTAAGATCGTGGTCGGCTGACTCTGCGTTGCAGTCAATTGATGAAGGAAGCAGAGCGCGGCCTTGAAAATGCACGCAACCTTAGCGGAGGGTTGCCACAGATCATCGAACCCGTACAACATCACGACCCAATCATGCCGATTGAAGTGAGCACCATGCCTTTGGTGCATCCCTCGCTGCCAGAACACGAGGCGTCATTGGCTGCCTCGGCACTGATTGCGCTACCCCACTGTGATGCTGCGCCTGTATTGCAGCCACAGACCTATGTCTCGGGGCTGCACCCAAATGCTCCCCTAATTGACGTGGCCACACAAAGCGAGGTCACACACGAGGGCGATGACGGAGTCGAGGATGAAGACGAGGACGACGAGGACGACATCCACGAGGACGACCAACACGAAGATGTGGCGAAGCACAAGGAAATAGAAAGGGAGGAGGAAGCAGGCAGACCCGGGCAAGGAGCTGAGAGCGCTCAACAAGGACGCATGATGATCATCGACCCCGCACAGGGCGTGCTTTTGCATCATGCCCGTGCTCCCGTTCTCCAGCAGGCTGCTACAGTGATAGAGTAGGCAGGGCAGGTAAGAGTCCCATCTCCACAAACAGGTTTGTACACTTGAACTGAAGTGGACATTCCACACAGGGACGCAAGAGGGGAGTGAGTGATGGAGTCTCTCTTTCAATTGTCCTAAAGTTTTGCATTGTGAATAGTATCCCGCGCTTAACATGACATCAACGTCTGCTCTCTTCACCACTCGGTTTCAGGGCACCAAAGGTCTCGGAGGGGGAAGTGGGACAAAACAAGCAGTTCATGATCACTCCACCGGTTGGGCTCTCAGCCCGCCGGCAGACGACCCACTACCTGGGGTCTATCAATGCATAGAGCATAGCACATGGTACAGTTGTGTGGAGACGCAAATGTGGCGGAAGCGATATGCTCCCTCCACTCTCTATCAGTGTCTCTTCCTTCTCTTCGAAGCAGGTCCTGCGTCTTTCGGAAAGAACTCGGATCCCCTCTTCTCTCTCTCTCCTCTCCTCTCTCTCTCTCGGTATGTACATAGTTCCGGTCCGATCTGGTTTTTGTGAGCAGGAACACTGATCAGTCATTCTCCTTTACAGCACAATCAAGGCCCTATCAGACGCACCTTCAGAGAGGATCGGCTCAGGTGCGGCCAGGATATTGATCAGAATCGAGCGACGTCACTACCGGTACAGCAAGGGGTGGGTCGGCCCACGAAAAGTTGATGGAGTCAAGCTCTCTGACCTTCTCCTGAGACAGGTTGTTGGCGCGGTGTCTCTGTCGTACGTATAACACCCAGGCCGCCAGCTGCGGATCTTCAGGCCACTCCATGGGGACTCTGATATGCACGACCAGGCCAAGATGAGAAACACTCACGAAGAGACTTAAAACATATTAAGGCGCAGGTGTACCTGCAGTGACCATGGCGCGCCTGGAAGGACTTGAGCTTCTCGATCATTTCCTCCCAGATGACCTTTCCGGTCTGCTCGCAGCGCCACAGGAAGCCAAGTTCATCCAGCTTCTTTACACGTTCCTCCTTCATCTTCCCCATTCGCTTGCTCTGCCGCATGTTGCATACCTAAAACCGCTTCATACATGAGAAAGCAGAGCAGGCACATAGGGAGGCAAAGTTACGCACCCAGCGCGCAAGCTTGGGGTCTTCACTCCAGCCCTTGGGGACCTTGCAGTGGCCGAACCGCTGCTTAAATTCCTTGAGTTGCTGGTATCGCTCCGTCCAAGTCTTCCTCACTCGCCTCTTTTTCGCTTTTGCAGCAACTACCATAGGTGGTTGCTGTTGCTGTTGCTGGTGCTGCAGGTTTTGCTGGTGATGTTGATGCTGGGCCAGTTGCAGATCGCTGAGATGCTGATACTGGTGATGCGAATGAGCAAGGTGCTGCTGGTGAAGATGGAGTTGATCGAGCATCGCCATATCAGCCTTTCGCTTGGCTCCCATTCTGGCCTCCGCCGAAAGCTGGCCGTGCTGCTCGGCGTACTGCACTCCAAATGCACCATGTTGATGAGGAAGGTACGCCTGCGGCTCGCGGAAGTGCTGATGGTTGCAAACGTGATGCGGATGTTGGTGACAATAATTCTGATGCTGCTGTTGGTGCTGCTGTGGATAGTAGGTTGAGGACAACTGATGCGCGTACTGGACGTGCGGCTGCTGCTGGTGATGATACCCGAGCTCGTATTGATGCTGCGGTTGGGCCTGATGGTACTGAGGATGGCCCTGATAGTTGTTCGCTGCCGCGGCCGTGAGTGGCGATGGCGGGGTATACACCGCAGGCGGCGATGATGACGAAGGCGAGAGCAGCGAGAGGGAGAAGCACGGCAGCGAGAGCGAGGCCGTCAAGGATGAGATGGGCGTCCCTGCGGTGGTTGGTGACAGCATGCTTCCCGAGAGTGAAGGCGGTAAGCTGTACGATGACGACGAGGGAGAGGGCGCTACCGGATAAGACATGTGTAACGAGAGGGCCGAGGACGGGTTGGTGGAGCCTGAGACATTCGAGTTACCCGTGATTCCAGTCGTGGCCTGAGACTGATCACCAGAGGCGGCGGGCGAAGGCGGAGCCGGGATTTGCGATATAGGGAGGAACCGCATTCCGAGAAGCGACAGGACCGAGTCACGGCTGGGCGATGCCAGGCCTTCGTCATCGGCAAGGCTAGCGATGTTGGACGAGGAGGCATTGGTCGATGAAGAGCCTTCGCATGCGTCAGTGGGTACATCACTTGATGGCTCGTTGATGGTGGTCTCAACTTCTGCTGATCGCAGACCCGCTGTCGACAACGGTGACGAGACGGGTGAGTAGAGATGCATCTCCATCACGAACCACGGGCCACTGTTGTTTCCGTCTTCGTCCTCAGCTTGGTTGTTCCTCTTCCCACGAGGCTGAACTGAACCGCGTGCAATGTCTACAGCTAACTAATAGTATAGGTACGTCAGATAATGCTCACAAGGTGCTTCACTCAAGGAGCTCAAGGTGAAGAGAACCCTCTACCGAAGGACGCTTAGCTTTTAACGTTTGATGAGGCACCACTTATCAGTGTTACTTCAGCGCAGGAGGGTTGTTCGAATGTCCCTTTGGCACGCGCCGAGAGGAGGCAACAGTTACAGCGCTTAACTAGAGGACCTGAGTGAAGCAACGGTCGTACAAGATGGTGAGGGTGGCGCGTTCTGCAGCAGCATCAGCACTAGGCCACAGCCCCTTGTGCGCGGCAACACGCTACGAACACGACAGTTGGAGGTACCTACCTTATTCCTGGTCGCAAGCTGCGACAGAGCTGAGGAGAAGAATCAGAGAGGTCGAGGGGTCGAATGCTTACTAAGCACGCGGTGCGTGGTGCTCTATTCATGTGTTCATAGACTGGTTGCCATCACGCTTCAAAGGAATAGAGGAACAGCCGTGCACCCAATGCCGACGCTAAGAGCCCACAGGAGTGGACGTTCGGGTCGTGACTTTTCGACGGCTTGTGCACCCTATCAAGTTGATGCCAGTCAGACAGGCCAGGTTCGCCTTAGGTACCCCCACCTCCCCGCACACACGGTTTGAAACGAACCTTAAAAGCGATGCACCCGCCGACGGTTCGCCCCACTCGATGCATGCAGCTGCAATCTCTGCGGATGATCGGGTTCCGCATCTGCGCTATTGGACGTAGCTGCTGACCCGTTGGTGACCGAGTTCCGCCTGTGTGGGCGTTTGGAGCCCCTTCAAAGCCATCTTCACGAGTCGGCAACCTCAGCTGTTTTCTTTGTGTTGCTGCCCGTTCTGGTGCTCATCTGGTGCCACACACACGACCATTCTCCCTTCTCTTTGGCTCGACTGCTACCTGAAATCTCCCGAGAATCTGAAATATGTATACTGCCAACAGCGTGCATTCCACAAATTTTTAGTTATAACATCAGATGTTGATGGTGACACGATATCTACATTCGTACGTTTTGGGGAGGGAGTTCAAGTGCGGTCAGGATCAGCGGTGGGCCAGACGAGACTTGGTGCCCTGCTTCCTGAGAGTACGATTGCGCGCTCCTCTGCCCTTTCGGCGCCGCCTGGGGTTGTTCTGTCGCTGGTGGTTCGGCAGCCTCAGCTGTTCGTGACCACGAACAGGTGCGGCCTGCTCTTCGGCGCTCTCGCCGTCCAGCCCTTCTTCGTGTCCCTCTTCCTCCCTTTCGGCATTCTCCTCTTCATCCTTCTTCTCCTCGGAGGCAAGTTCATCGGCAGCAGGCTGGCTCTCTTGTCCCTGCGGGAGTACGATCTCGAACTCCTCATCAAGGCAAGGCTGCGCCTCCTGCTTGATCGTGGGGGCAGCGTCTAACTCACTCGCAGAGGCAGCAGCGGTGCTAGGCGAAGAGGGAGACACCTCGCCAATGTGAATGGTGACCTCGCCGCTTGGTGTGGGTTCGGAGGAGTTGTGCATGATCTCCTGTTGCTCCTGCTGCAAGAGCTTGATTTCCTCCGGGTTGATGGGGATAGAGGGCCTTCTCTTGCCTTCTTGCTCGATTTCGATACGGCTTCCCTCACTCGGTATCTCTGTTACGGCCTCATACTGCATGGACATAAGGGAAGGAGTGAGCCTGGGATTCTTCTCACAAAGATGCAAAGAACCGAGATGAATGTATACCCCAGCCTCGGAATCAGCTTTGACAAGCTGGACCTGGTTGTCTTGTGCTGGAGGCGGCATGTGTTCTTCCAAACGCGGATGCTTGGCGTCTGGCTGCGAAGTGGCAGAGGGAGTTGAATCCACCCCATCATCCAGGTCCTCAGCCTGCCGTTTGTGGGCTACAACAGGAGAAATGACGGGAAGCTGCAGCGGCACGGCGGCCGACTCACCCGAGCGACCAACGAAGAGCGTGAAGGAGGGTACAGAGCCCACGGTCCTTCGCTGCGCACGGCGAGAGGATGAAGAAAGGCGACGAGCCAGGGCGGCATTCCGCTCTTTCACTCGCTCATTGTTGTCCGATACGGACGATGATTGACTGCAGACGAAAGCGGTAAGTAATCAACTCAGCCAAAAGCTTGGAACAGGGAATAGAGACACGTACGCAGTGAACTGGTGCATGACCGATCCTTCTTTAGCCTGATCAGTCGTGTTGGAACCTCTGCTCGTCCTCTCTCGCGGAAGGACAGGGGAATGATGAGGTGATGTGTACGGTGCAAGCTGGAAGAGCTCCTCGCGAGAGAGATGGACAGCCAGAGAGCGGACTCGTCTAGATGACTTCGATCCCAATCCCAGGAACATGTCGCTTTCTTGACTGAACTCCCGTAGAGCCGTACACGGTGGCGAAGGAGGAGGTGGTAGATCAAAGGATGGCAGATTGAGCTTCCTGATGTCAGGCAACGTTGTGACCTTGGTGTGTTCCACCTCTACGAACGTGGACTGAAGAATAAAGAATGAGTTCTTGTGATCCTTTCCACCAAATAAGTAACAGGTGATCGTACAAGGGTCATCTGTGGTGTATTCGGCTCAAGTTCAGGAGCGATAGCGCCTGTTACGTCCTTAATGGCGTTTTCGATGGCCCGCAGTCCATAGTTTGATAACTGAATGCAACGGAACAAGTTAGGGGTTCTAGTTAAGGTCATTCTTAAGTTGCTTTTGAGATGTACCTCGCCGTTAAAGCGTTGTGGAGGACAGGACAGAGGTCGAACGAAGCCAGGGTAGTTGAGCGGACGACCGATGGCGGGCACCACTACTGGTACCTCCGGTTTGACTTCCACTGGAACCTGCTGTGCCTGTGGTGTTGATTCCTCTTCCTTGAGAGCTTGCTTGCTCTGCTTGCGACCCTTTCGCTTCTCCTTCTTCTCTCGTTTCTTCTCCTCCTTGGACTTCTTGTTTGAGTGCTTCTTTTGGTCCTCGATGTTGGCATCACTGTCCACCTCCTTCCCCTTTGTCTTCTCATCGCCGTTGGGCTCTTCGATGTTACCTCTGGAAGCCGACTTGGTGAGAGCGTACTTCTTGCTCCGGAGCATGAGGTGATCACGCTTGCTGCGCTTTTTGGAACCGTTTGAGCTCACGCCTTCCTCGTCCGTGCAGGACTTGCTCTTGTTCTGCTCTTCATCGTGGATGGACTGGTCGATATCTTCGGTCGGCTGGAGCATGTGTTGCATGTGTATCTTCGCTTCCTCATTGGAAAGCTGGTCAGCGCCTGCCACGGGCTCGTTGCTCGGCCCTATCGCTCTTTTTTCATCACTGGACTTGTCGTTCTTGCGCTTCAGTCTGATGGTGAGACGCTTGAGAAGGTTCTTGCCCTTCTTCTTCTCTGTGGGTGCGACACCGACAACGGAACTCATGACGTCCGATTGTTCAAGTCGTGGACCTAGAAAGAAAACTATAAGTCTGTGCTTCACCCACACATTCGTGTCGAAGGTGATGCAAACGTACCTGTTTGGCGGTTAATGCAGATGGTTGTGTTGACAAGAAAGTTGGCCCGGTATCGTGCAGCGTGTAGGCAAGTTGTGGTGGCAGTTGAGTGTGGTAGCGTAGAACTTTGCGAGTAAAGTATTTCGTAAAGTGCGAAGGTAGGAATAGTTGGATAAATGAGCTGCACCGGGTGTCTAAACTTGAGAGTGACGATGTATGATAAGTACAGTCCATGGGCAATCACGAGCCTGGAATCATCACAAGCACACACAAGAGGAAACCAACTGAGGATTTTGGGGGAGAACCCGTGCATGTTATCGTGGCGATCCGGCTTGACAAGGCCGCACGACGAACCCGACAGAACCTTAGCGTTGGTAGAAGAATATGTACAGTGCCTTTTCGCCCAAATTTCCGGCAATTTGTCGAAAGTTAAGGCGATCGCTGACGTCAGCACCTTATCCGGAGCTCCCGAAGGTCGCGAGTTCGAAACCAGCTGCAGCTAAGTGAAAAAAGCAAGCCCGGTGGCATTCAAGGGAAAGGAGGCGAGCCTCGTTATCATTCTAATGCACTGTACTCTGCGAGGTCTACGAGCTTCACATCTCTCTCAGCTCTCCTTCTTCTCCTCAACCTTTCGAGCTGGACTGGCGGGGACGGCTGGTCGGCCCTTAACCTGAAGTGTGATGAGAATGTGTCACAGAATCGATTGTCAGTGTACGATCCGCACGAGGCGGAACTAGAAACATCTTTCAAGGTTGCGTACTTGTGCTCCCAACGCGGCCCTCTCACGCTCAGCAAGGAGCCTGAACTTGCCTTCGAGCTGTTTTGTGTACTCGTCCAAGAGCATGACCGTCCGCTCTAGTTCATCCACGCTCTTCTCGATGGAATCGATCTGCTGCAGGTACGGCTGGAAGGATACATCTGCGAGTATAGCGTGAACGTCAAGGCACCGACAAAGGAGGAGAAACACGTGACAGTCCTCACTACACGTACATTTCTTCTGAAGCTCTTCCATGAAGAGGACGAGGTCGGTGGCCTGGTCCGTCATGGCCTTGTACTTCTCGCTCGTTACTCGGTTCATCTGCTCCAGCAGTTTGTAGTCATTACTCGTCACTGTGCACAGACAATCACAGTTTTAGTCATTTTTATCATTAAATAAAATGAAAACAATTTTGAACAAAACAAATAATTAATAATTATTATTATTATTAACCTGAAATATAAATTAAATGTACCTGTGAGTTCGCCCTGTATGTACTCGGAAAGGTGTTTGAACATGGTCTCCGTGGCTCGAACCAGTTCCTTCTGGTTTTGTTGTTCGGCCTTGATAAAAAATAATCAGTTAAATTAAATTTGCTAATGTTGATAAAATTCTGAGAGGGATGGTGGCAGTACCTTCATGACGCCAAGAGAGCTGGAGGATTGGAACCCGCCCGCACTGCCGGTCCCACTGCTGCTCTCCTCGGTCGGCTGTGGCGGTGTGGCTGCCGAATTGTCTGACATCTTCCTTCGTGCTTCCTTTTTCTTGTTCAGATTCTAATTTGTACAAATTCCAAATAAATTTAAAACATTTCGAAAATTTCGAAACAATTTTGTTTTTCATTTTTCGTTTGTAATTTTAGATTGGAATTTGAGGCAGGCATTACCAGAATTGAACAAGCTGAGCAACTCCTGGACGATGATGACGCGGGGCTCATGACGACGCGCCCTATGCGACCGGTCGGGGGAGTAAGGGAGGCATACAACACACAAAGCGGAATAGAATTATTGAACGCTTTGAAAGTGTTGAACGTGACATCTACGGCGAGGAGACGCAGGAGGGTGTGTGATTCATCTCCAAACCTGGTCGGAGAACTGCAGAACAACAACTGCTCTGGGACGTGGGGAAAAGAAAAGGGGTGCGGTGAACGGCTGCAGATTCCGCTGCGTACGACGGAATACTGTTTTGATCCTTCCTCTACACGAGAAGATGATGTTTTTCAAGAGCAAGGAGGCCAAGAGCGCGGCAGCTGGGCAGTCCGGTATGAAGGAACCTTTCTTTCCTCTCCTTTTTTCAGTACTCCTCCTTTTTCTCGTCTTCCTCTTCGCTTTCGTAAAGATCGAAAACGATAGCTTATCGCTTTCGTTCTTTCTTTCAATGCTGACCGACGTGGATGGTGCGCGATTTGATGGCAGCCTCGGCTAGCAGCGGCGGCGGCAAGTCTGCAGACAAAAAGATGGAAAATGGGGAGTCAGTGTCTCCTCGCGGCCAGCAGCCTTCGCCCATGCAGGCTCTGCACAACGCCTCGCACAGCGAACTTGTGAATGAACTAGCGCGCAGACGAGGTCTCACTAACAGCGCAGGTTCTGGTGGAAACGATCCGACTAGCGCAGCCACACCCATGCAGGTCCGAGGGAATGGGCTGTCGGCGTCGTCGCCGACGCTGCCATCATGTCCACCGTCGCCGCCCACGCCTCACCTGCCCATCTCTCCGCCAGTGTCGCCACGAAGTGCGCCGACATTCGTGCCGAACTCATCCTCACCGCTGGCCAAGGCCTCGTCAGCGCCACGTGTGCCTCCATTGGTCGGCCTCAAGCGGGCACCGCCTCCGCTGCCGTCTTCACCCAAGCCCACGCTGGTGTCTGACAGACGCACGTCACCGCAGGCTACGTCTCCACAGACCTCGCCGCACTCATCGACCTACACTTCTCCCTCCTCTTCCGCCGGCGTCGGCATCTCGCCGCTGGTATCGTCCTCGGGATCCTCGCCCACAGCGACGTCCTCGTCTTCATCCTCAACTAGCGGCAGCCCGATGGCGTCGCCATCGTCTTCTTCTTACTCTCCACTTGTTCCACATCTCACAGAGTCTGGTATTCTGCCTCCAGTTCCATCGGCCTATCCACCGCCTCCGCCACCTCCTCGTAAGCCGCTGATGGCGGTTCCGGTGTTGATGACGCTGCCCGCCAGCAGCCCGACCATTTCTGAGTCGTCAGCTTCAGGATTAGGGTCGTCAAACTCATTCCCTTCACCTGCATCCCCATCTGCGGCCCGCAAGCGGAGTAACACTGCAGATCCTGCAATGGCCCGTAAGAACGGACTGGTGCCGCTGGTAACGAACTCGGCTTCCGCGCCGGTGTCGCCTGTGGGTTCAGTTGTGCAGTCTCCGCTCATCCGTTCTCCATCAGCGTCGCCGACCTCATCTCTCTATGGGAGTGCAGGCCCGCAACTTACACCGCGAGGCTATCCTCTACCTTTGTTCGAGCGGGATTCCATGGTGGAGAAAGCAGCGAGCGAATACCCACTGCGCCAGGTCGCGAAGCCTAACGATCGTCACACCGTGGTGCAGTTTGACACGAGCGAGAATGATGTCAAACATAAGGAAAAAGGCAAAGGAAAGAAGGACAAGCTGCTGAAACGTACCGTGAGCGAGAAGCACGTCCCCGATACGAATGTGACGGTGAATCCGCTCATGGCTATGGTTTCACCTCGCGGTACCAAGAAGGGTCTAGGGCTTACAACTTCTCAGGAGCGCGCTCGCAAGGGGACCGAGATCGCCGGGATGACCATACGTCGGATGGATGAGAGGAAAGAGCGAAGTAACTCAGCCTCCGAAGCATCAAACTCACTCTCTACGAGTTCGGGTGAACGACGTATGCCACCAATCGTTCCACGCCGCAAGCTCACCGATGATGGTAGTTATCTAATGTTTCTTCCGAACTTTGCTCCTGCTACGCCTATAGGCTGACTAGGTCTTTCTACAGACGCACCAGAAGCGACAATAGCGATCGAGCGGCTGTGCATTAGCGGCACGGCTGGAGCAGGTTTTACCGCTTCTTCACTCATAAAGGTTTCCCTGATTCTAAGCTATCATTTGGCTCATTTGTTCAGCTGCTGTAGCCTCAGCTTCTGGCGCGCCTTCCACGCCCTTGAGTCCGGAAGAATTTCGGCAGCTTGTGGTTAAAGAACTCATCAATACGGAGAAGTCCTATTGCCGTGATCTTCAGCTACTTATCGAGGTAGAGTTCACTGTTCATCTCATGGCACTTGTGCTAAATCTGACAGTCTTTCTTCTCTTGATAGGCGTGGATGAAACCGCTGCGATCACAAGGTCTGTTCACCGCCGAGGATGTCGGCATCGTATTTTCGAATGTGGAACAGCTACGAATGTTGAATGAGGAGCTTCTCACTTCGCTGCAAGGAGTCGAGGACAAGCCACCACAGGAACAAGATGTAGGGCGACGCTTTGCACGATTCGTCGACTTCCTCAAGATGTACTTCGAAGATTGTGCGAATCAGGCTGCGGCCATCGAAAGAATTCAGGAGCTAAAGAAGAGCAAGCCGCAGCTTCAACAAGCCCTTGAAGTACAAAGCACCCTTTTATCTCTCATAGGGCTACACACTCACTTTTCTTTCATAGGAGATAAAAAATCGACCTGAGTGCAATCTGCTCGATTTAGAGAGCTTCTTGATCAAGCCTCTTCAGCGGGTCACCAAGTATCCTCTTCTTTTGAAGGAGATTCTCAAGCATACAGAGGAGACTCATCCCGACTATGTTGCACTTGACAAGTGCTACACTCACATTGCTGATGTTGTTCTTGGTATGTACTCAATAAGATACCCTATGAATGATGAAAACTTACAATGAATGTGACAGAAATCAACGAAAAGAAACGACAATCTGAGAACCTGGTGAAACTGATCCAACTCCAGAGCAATTTCATCACAAATGCTGAAGATGAGGTACCACACTTGCAAGTATGCAGCTTATCAGACGCTAACTTACCTTCCACTTGAGTAGCAGCTGAAACTTATTTCGCCTCATCGCCGATTAGTTGGCCATGGCGTCTTCAAAAGGGTGTTCATCGGAACTAAGACGCCGGTTAAGATCAAGAACTGCCATTTGTTCCTCTTCAACGACATGCTCCTTGCAGCCTCCGAAGAAGGAAATATGTTCAAGAAGACCAAGAAATTCATGATCCGAAGCGGACCGATCGCCATTACGAATGTTCTTCTCTGGAGCGGAAACGATGCCGACGGTATGTCCAATCTCTCGTTATTATCAAAGGTGACTTGAATGCTGAGGTAAATCACGTGATGATTCCAGGCGTGGTCTTTTGTATCGTGCGGATGGACGACAGTAGCGGCCAGATCACCATTGAAGCCGCATCGCAAGAGGAGAAGTTTGATTGGATCTCCCGCATCAATGATGTACATGACCTCCTTCACAGGAGAAACTTTGCGGTGCTTGGAATCTTACCCTATTCCATTAGTGCATCGTGAACTTGCCGAACAGCGGTCTGCGTGGTGGTCAACCTCCAAAAGAAGTAGTCGAGGGAGTCGGTGCGTGTGAATTCTTTGTAACCTCCCAACCCAGGTCCATTGTTGCTCACCACTCTCCGCCCTATCTACAGAGAAGTTCTCTCGAGCAAAGTGATCCAGCACTAGTAACATATCCCTCCTTGGGCCACTGTATTGTACATATTGTCATGACACTGATAAACGCACGAACTCAGATTTTTTTGGATTTGCGTACCATTTTCGGTCATTTAGTCCATAATCAAGCCGAAATATCTCTCATAAACCAAGCTCATCTTTTACCTCATGCAGGATTTTGCCAGGCATGAGGGCGTCCTTTGATGGAAGAACGTCTTCTCGCTTCATTTCCCGTCTTCGTTCTCGCCTTTTATTCGGAGCCGGCAGGACATGAAGGGCTCACACTCACCTTAGTCGTGACAAACACTTCAGCACCAGGGCCCCAGACAATCAGAGTGTCACACTGTGACGACTTACAGGTACCATGAATCCTTCTCTGCCCACAGCCTCGCACTCCGCCTCTGCCACTGCCGACCTCAAGAAGGGGAAGCGGGTGGCCGACACCAATGAAGCAGAGGGGGACGTGCGGAAGAAAGGCAGAAAGGCAGAAGGAGATGTCGAAGAGACGTCTACCGAGGGGTGGGTGGCGTCGAGTGTTGTGGTTGTATTGTGTTGGACATGCTAACCGCGCTTGATGTGCAGTATGCAGAAGACGCCGGCAGAGATTCCTATCTGGGAAGATCCTGAAGAAGAGGAACCCCAGGATTCCAAAGTTGATGCGATCGGTACGCGCTATGATGAAGAGTTTATGAAGCGACGCATGCGCTTACTCCCTCGCAGGCGAGCCACTAACTGAGCTCGCTGACTATCTTGGAGAGTTGGCCAAAGAGGAGGTATCATCATTCGTTCGCGTTGTTATGCATGGGTGGACATTGATCTGTTTGAATGCCTGGTGTGTAAGAACAGTTCTTGCGTACCGATAGGAGGGAGAAGGAATTCCAGAAGCTCGTCGCCCATGTTCTGGAGAAGGTCAAAGAGCTGTCGGCCTTCTTCGAGGAGAATAAGGAGTCCCCCTACTACCGTCCACTCTTTCCGATGTGGGACGCTCTCAAGAAGCAGACGTCCAACATGATCCGAATCATCAACCTGCATTCTGTCAAGGAAGGTACGTCGCTGTGGACCAAATCGTTATGAGTAGAATGAGATTGGCTGAAGGTGTTACGGGCGGTACCTTGCTTCCTCACAGCTGTGGAGACTGCGTACGCAAGGGTCGACGCTCTGGTGGGTAACATCTTGGGCTACGCCCGCATGGTGGAGGAGAAGATTGACTATCCAAAGGACAAGAGGATACCCGTGGGCATCATCACAGGCTTCTTGGGCAGTGGTACGTTTAGGCCGCACTGTCTTGATGGGATAGATTCTAACTGATCTTCACGTATCAGGCAAAACGACCCTGCTTAACTATATCCTGAGCGCCAACCATGGCAAGCGTATTGCCGTCATCGAGAACGAGTTCGGAGGTACCACGCGCATGTGAATCTGACATGAAGCACAGTGTGGTCTGACTGCGAATTGTACCCTGGATGGCAGAGGTTGGTATTGATGATGCGCTGCTACAGGACAAGTTCTCCGCCAATGAGGAGATCTTCCAGATGAACAATGGGTGTATCTGCTGTACCGTGCGTGGCGACCTCATCCGCATCTTGAGAGAGCTCCACAAAGTTCGTTTCGTGCCCCGCTACGCAAAGGTGAAGCAGCTTAACTGACTTGACTTGCATGTGAAACAGAAAAAGGAAAAGTTTGACTACGTCCTCATCGAGACCACAGGCCTGGCTGGTACTGGTGTTCCTCAAGCTGAGCTGGAGGCCTATTTACTTACTTGATAGTTCCTAGATCCTGCACCGATCGCACAGACATTCTTCATGGATCCCAAACTGAGCCTGCAGTACCTTCTGGATGGTATCATTACCGTGGTAGACGCGAAACACATCATTCAGCACCTGGACGAGGTGAAGCCGGATGGTACGAAGCTCTTGTGCCTCTTGAGTGGACATTCTCCGATAACAAGCTTGAGCAGGCGTGGAGAATGAGGCCGTGGAACAGATCGGCTTCGCTGATCGCGTGCTGCTCTCAAAGCTTGACCTTGTGGACGCGGAAACAGAAGCCGACGTTAGGAGACGCATCAGCCAGCTGAATGCTTCAGTGGAGATCATACCCATGAAGCACGGCATTGTGGACCTGACCAAGATATTGGACGTGCGAGCCTTCGACCTGGACAAGATTCTGGTTCATCACGCCTGCATAGAAGATGAATGAGCACCAGTGATGCTCACAGACGATGTACATACGTTCAGGATCTGGACCCGCAGTTCCTCGTGGACCAGGAGCATCAGCATGATCAGTCCGTTTCAAGCATCGCCCTATCAACGGAGGTGAGTATGCATAGCACTGAGAACGCATGTGTTTGATGAATGCTGAATCGCGCTGACTCGTGAATCAAGGGCGAAGCGAACCTGGATAAGGTCAACGCATGGCTGGGCAAAACGCTGCGTTCCAAGGGCAATGATATCTTCCGCATGAAGGGAGTACTCGCTATCCAGGGCTGGGAGGAGAAGTTTGTCTTCCACGGCGTGCACATGATGGTACGCCATCCTCCAGTTGAAATGAGATTGTTTGTTGATCTGACACTCTGTGTCGCTGTACCACGCCTTAGTTCGAAGGCACACAGTTGTCCAAGTGGGGCAAGAACGAAAGGAAGCAGAACAGGCTGGTGTTCATCGGCCGCAACCTCAACCGCGAAGAGTTTGAGCAATCTTTCAAGGCCTGCTTTGAGGAGTGAAAGGTGTTGAGTTTGTTCTCTGACTGTGTTGTGGCCGTGCTTGAACAGAGTTCCATTCCACTAAGTCTCTTCTTTGATGAGTTTTTTTCAGGCCAGGTAGATATGTACATAGGCGTATTGTTCACTTTCAGGTAGAAGAAGAGGATGATGGTGGCGGAGTAGGTGGAGAAGTGAAGTATAGTGGCTCCAGGCCGTTGCTGGCGTGAGAGAGCATCGTGCAAAGGCGATCACGTGCTGTAGTAATGTTCTCCAGCAGTGGCAACAGATGCGATCTGGTAGAAGCCATCGCAGCGAGATCATCCACAATTCCCTGAACGACATCGATTTCCGTCGGTTGCGCATCTTCCTTGTCCTTGCCTTTTCCCCCGTTTGGCTCTTCTACCACCTCGACCAGCATGTCGGGATCAATCGGTTCATCCGTAAGTGGCACGGAAGTGGCAAGAAGCTCGGAATCGGGTGCTAATAACGGATGAGCGTACTCGCGCTTGCCAAAGATGTCCACAGAGATGGATGGATTGAGCTGTACAAGTGGGATTGGTGTAAGCAAGCCAGATCGTAGACCAAACCACATGATCAAGTGGGCAGGCTAACCTTTCCCTTCTTTAGCAGTAGGTTTTGTTTGTTTTCGATCGTCTTCATTTTCTGCTGAAGCTGGGCCAAGCGCTGTTCCTCCTGCTCCTTCTCGCTATGAAGAGTCCATTCCATCAGTGCCTCTCGATTACAGCTCAAGGAAGCGTGAGAATCTATCACCTTTGCTTGTGCTCAACTTCGGTTGTAAGCTTGACCAAGAGCGACGTGTTGTGCTCGAACGAGGACTCCAGTTTTGCCTGATGCATCTAACCTATCAGCAACAACACGGACGTCGGTTGCAGCCTCACTCACGTACTATGATGTTGTTGAGCTCAGCATACTCGATGCTCTTCTGCCGCAGAGGAGGAAGCAGCTGGCGGTCCAACCGATCACGCACGCGCTGCGCGCACTGCTTCAGCAATCGCATCACCTCGGTCCTGTCTTCCACGCGTGTTCGCCGCACAACTGTCCTGCACGTGTCCATGGTCAGCTCATTAAAATCATTAATTATTTACTTATTTTTTATTATTTTTAAGATTTTAAAATTGAAAATAATTAATGAGCATTCGAAAATATTATTTTGAATTTTTATATTTAAAATGGAAAATCGAGGATGGGGACAGTACTGCATTTGAGAAAGAAGAAGGCCGAGGAAGTAGCGCTTGGTGTCCTCGCTCACGGGGCGCGATTCGACCTTCCTGACACGCTTCCGTCTTGGTGGATTTCCCTGTCCTCCTCCTTCCTCATCCTCTGCCCTTTTCCTACGCTTGGACGTGGTGGTAGTGGTGGTCCCTCTTCTTCCTCGGCCGGCCCGTTCTACAACGGGTGCCGTTGTCTCGACTTCTTCGCTGCCTTCACCCCTATCATCCGCGTCTTCATCGTTTCCCGCCTTCCTGCGCTTCATCTTTTAAACACGAATTCAAATAATCGAAAATCTTTCCAAAACGCTTTCTAAAATTCTACAATTCTTCACTAAAAGAGAAATTGTTAAGGAAAATAAATTTTCCTGTTGTTTCACAAGAACGTTCTTCCTGGAATGAAAAACGTTCCGATTGGATATATCGGAATGTTTTGAACCAGTAGGAATTGTGAGCGTTTTATTACTACGGAGATGTTCCTTCGCCTCTTCGTATACACAATACAGGCCAAAACTAGTTTAAGTTTTCTTCTTTTGTTTTCTGTTCTTCGTCGTCACACGTACCCACACAGAAGATGAAGATGAACTTTGCCCGCGCGGCCGTCGTTGTGTTGGCGCTGGCCCTGGTGCAGTGTGCGCTGGCCGTCTCGCAGCCCGAAATGGTCAAGATGACCGGCCCGGCCTCGACCATGTGTGCCTTCAAGGGTGCCTGCCTGCGCGGCGTCGGCGCTGGCTGGGAGCGTCTGGCCCGCTCGCCCGCGCAAGCGGTGCACTCGGTCACTATTGCCGTCAAGCTGCGCGCCGATGCTGAGGCTGCCTGCGACTCACTCCTGATGGAGATCTCCACGCCCGGTTCGTCCAAGATCGGACTCCGCTACACGCACGAACAGGTCGGCGAGCTGCTCAGCGACTTTGCCAACACCCGCACTGTCGAGCGCTGGCTCCGGGCCCACGGCATCGCCCATTATGAGACGGTGGCCAACGGCGACTTCATCCGCGTCACCGCTACTGTCGCTGAGCTCGAGCGCCTCTTCGGTACCGAGTTCTTCGACTTCCGCACCCCCGCGGCCCCTGCTCGTTCCGTCATCCGTCGTGCCGCCTTCATCTCCCTCCCCGCGGAGGTTACATCCCCTCCCATATCTGTTTTTGTCTTCCCTTCATTTTCGTTCTTTCGTTCATTTCGTTTTCATTTTTGAAATTTCTATATGAAATGATGTCGACATACAAAAAAAGGAAAATGGCGTCCCTTCGCTAACGATGAATGTTGGTGAACGCCGTACACAGGTGGCTGCTGCGATCGACTTTGTGACCAACACGGTCCGCTTCCCCAACGTGAAGGCTCGCTACCTTATGATGAGCCCCACCACCAGCCTCAAGCGCCAGAACGGTAACGGCAACGTTGTGCCCCAGACCGTGTGGCAGTTTTATGGCGGTACGGAGCTGAAGACAAACGCATGTCTACGATCACGTTTCTGATGAAGCGCTTTTTTTTTTCTTACATTGAACGCAGTGAGCAACAATACCGTCACCCGTTCGTCCATTTCTCAGTCCGTCTTCGAGGTGGGCCAGAGCTTCTCGTCCAGCGATCTTTCCACCTTCCAGTCGAACTACAACCTGCTCAGCAACCCCGTCAAGACCATCATCGGCCCGAACAACGGCTGGTCGTGCTTCTTCAACCCTGATGACTGCGGTGAGGCCAACCTTGACGTCCAGTACATGATGGGCATGGCCCAAAACGTCTCGACCACCTTCTGGGCTATTGACACCAGCTCTCAGGATCCCTTCTACGATTGGATCATCGGTACGCAATGAGCAACTTGTAGCAAGAAGTTTGCCACACGAATCTAACTCAATCTCCTATTCAGCTCTGTCGACCACTTCCAACCCGCCTCTTGTCCACTCGATCTCCTACGGTTCGATCGCCACTGAAGACGTTCAGTCCGACATGACCCGCTTCAGCGTTGAGACCTGCAAGCTCGGCCTCAAGGGCGTCACCATCATGGTTTCCTCTGGTGACGACGGCGTCGCCAACTATGAGGCTCGCAGCGACTCGTCGCAGTGCGGCTTCAACCCCAGCTTCCCTGGTACGCTGTCGACGACAACAGGTTGCGTTGTGTTACCTCCTATTAACTTGAAGCTCATTCCTCTTCCAGCCACCGTGCCCTACGTCACTGCTGTCGGCGCTACTCAGGGTCCTGAGTTCGGTCAGCCCGAGATCGCTTGCATGTCCAACGCCAACGGTCTCATCACCACCGGCGGCGGTTTCTCCGTCTTCTTCAAGCGTCCCTCGTGGCAAGATGCTGCTGTGTCCAACTACCTGCGCAATGCCCCAGGCCTGCCTCCCACCTCCATGTTCAACACCGCCGGCCGTGGCTACCCTGATGTCGCCCTCCTCGGCCACAACTACCAGGTCGTCATCGGCGGCAGCACCTACACTGTGTCCGGTACCTCGGCCTCGTCCCCCGTCTTCGCCGGCTTCATCAGTCTCGTCAACAACTACCGTGCCTCTGTTGGCAAGCCTTCCGTCGGTTTCATCAACCCCACCCTCTACCAGCTTGGCGCCCAGAAGTCGGCCGTCTTCAACGACATCACCGTCGGCGAGAACAACTGCTGCGCCGGCAACCCTGGCTCGCAGGTCTGCTGCCAGTACGGCTTCAACGCCACCACCGGATGGGATCCCCTCACCGGCCTTGGCTCCGTCAAGTTCCCTCAGCTCCTGCTTGCCCTCTCCTCGCTCATCTAAACTGTCTTCGAGGAATGTGATATCAGCAGGAATACATTTTAATCTTGCTGTCAATCTTGTGCGTGCTCATTCTGTGTAAGTTGGCGGTGATGGTGCCTTCTTGCTCGCTCTCTCTTGCACACGCCAAGCCCAAAATTACCATGGTGAAGTAGTGAAGGAAAAGTATTGATGAACGCCGCCAAGTACCAACAGTTAAAACCTACAAGAAGTGAAGCTGTTAGGTACAGAGAAAAGGTTGATGGGAGTCCTTGCACACATACTTACCCTAGGTGCCATTTACTCTCGCCCTTCGGTCGGGACTGGAACCGAATCCATCATCGCTCGTGCAATTTGAAGCTCTGTCAGAGACCACTAATTAGAGACGCAACAGAACTCTCACAATGGCTACCACAAAAGCTAGTATACCGGTAAGAAGGACTCTGAACTTTTCAGCATCAATCTCAAAGACGTGCTTGGTATGCTTGTCCTTAGAATCCTCGTGTGTGCGTGCTTCTGGCGAGCTGGCCGTGAGGCAGAGTTGTACAGCCGGCGTGTTTGCGACCTGTGACCAGACCGCACTCAGTGAGGGACAGTACAGGCAGCACTGTGGATTCGTTTTGGGCTTACGCTGAGGTTATGGGAAGCAAGAACATAGTCGACCCGCCAATCGAGCGATTTTATCGTGTCAACTGATGTTGTTGATTGGCAATGAGTTATACCTGTGACACATCAGGGCAGAATAGCTCCTACGTACGTCTGAGCGACTGCGAGTTGAGCTTATCCTGAAGGGCTTGCTTGCTGTCCGAGAACGACCGCACGAGCGCGTCGCAGTTTTCTAAAGTGAGCAAGTGATCAAGTGTTAGGTTCTACAATGAATAATATAACTTGTTCAACTTGTGCACCCTTGGGGAGACCCAGCTGCTGGAGTTCAGTGACGAGCACGGCCGCATCGACATTGTACTTGGCACCGTTGGTGACGATGAAATCGAGTGCAGCGATCACTGCCTTCACATCCGAGTCGGCTGTTG
>CDEZ01023315.1:0-19568 GCA_000826365.1 Acanthamoeba royreba
CCTGCCTGTTAAAGGCCCGCGTAAGAGGCGACCTAAAGAAAGAGGGGAGGAGAAAAAAGGTACCTTTTTCACTCCGAGAGATGGGTGTGAGGTGGTACACGACGTACCTCAGGTGTTGCTGACGGGGATGACGATGATGATGACGACGATGGTGATGCGTTAACAGGGAAACGTCGCCCGTCGCTTTCGTTCTTCCTTCTTCGCTTTCGATCTTTGAAACGAAATCGATGAAGAAGATGATGATGATGATGAAGACGAGAACTGAGGTGACCTGTCACGTGATGATGAGAATGATGATGATGACGTATGAACAGATGAGAAGTTCTTTTGTCAGTTGAGATCGGGAGTAGTGGTCGTTGATGGTCGTTGGTTGGAAGTCTTCTTCTTCCTCTTTTCTTCTTCTTCTTCTTGATGGCCGATCACTCCTCTCGTACGGCCTTTCGAGCCCCTGAGTATCAGACAGGACTATCAAGTCAGTCTCTCCTCATCTCACGTCAACCCTTTGTTGTTGGGTACCTTCGTCCTACGTGTTGACGGTGTGTACGTGAGTCTTGTGCCGGTGACGACACAGGAGAAGGACAGCAGAAGAGCACACGTGTATCTCAAGAAAGAAAGAGAGAGAGAGACACGAGATGTGCAGTGATGTGCAGTGATGAATGTGTGAATGGGACCGAGAGAGAGAGAGCAAGTGAAGAGAAAGAGAGAGAATAACCGCAATGTACCTTACCTTTGTGGGCACCTTTCCACACACACACCTAGACAGACGGGTGCCCACGAACCGTGTTGCGGGGCTTGCGGGGCACGGGGCCAACTCCTGAGCGGGAGTGAAGCAGATTGGCCAACGCATCAGGACACAGAAGGAGACAGGGAAGGCCCACCAACCACAAGAAAGGCCGGGAAAATGATGATCGTAAGTGTCCACCACCCCCGCGCAGGCTCCTGGGAGACAGTCTGAGGAGCAGTGCCCCGCACGGGTGTGGGGCACGCAGAAGCTTTGTGGGGCAGTCGTACGATATGGTCGCCCATCAGCCGAGGAAGAACTGGAACTTCCCTCCACTTTACTCACCAATGGAAAAAGGCCGAAGAATATGGCCGAGGTTGATAGCACGGGAAGCCCACGGTCCTGATAGGGCAGGCGCGTTCTTCAGCACACGCGAGCAGAGGGCGTGTGTTGCCTGTCAATGCGGGTGAAGATGCGGGGCCTACACGACACGATTCCCTCTGCGGGATCATTGTTTATCACCACACTCGCGAATGATGATCCCGCAGTGTCATCGGGCCAGTGTTGTTCAGGCGTACGGTAAACTTGAGATAAAGACACGATGGGGCCGAAGAGGAAAGGATGAAACATGTCTTGTATTTTCTTCTTTCCACTGCAAACGAAGAGCTCAGGGCGGGGAAACGTGAACAAGACGAGGGATCGATGAGTTGAGCTGACAGTCCCAGCACGAAAGTTTACTGAGAAGCACGGTCCCTGCGATATGTGTGAGTATGAGACACCCGAAAGAATTGAGCTAGGCAAGAAAAAGCACATACAGAGCGATGCCCTTAGCCTGAGCCTCACCAGAGATGAGCCTCTTCCAGAAAGCACTGTTCTCCTCGATGATCTTCAGGGCGTACTCCTAATAACGAGAGGGGAAGCGGATGAGCATTATGTGCATGCGTGATCTCCATGTCAAGGGAACGAACCCTGTTCTTGGCCTTGCCGTCAAAGGCAAACTTGTTGCCGTTGGGTCCCTTGTAGTCTCGGAACCACACATAGGTCTCGTGCAGGTAGCCAGGCTTCTCCTTCTCAACATCGTCGATGTCGTTGAGCTTCTCAGCGAGGGGATCAGTGACGTCGATGGCGATGATCTTCCAATCAGTCTCACCTACAACGAGATCAACATGTAAGAAAGGTGCAATGGTGTCGCCTCAACGGAGATTAGGTGTACCCTCATCGATCAGAGCCATGGCGCCTAGAACCTTGACCTGCCTGATGTCTCCGGTCTTGGCAACAGCCTCGCCGATCTCGCAGACGTCGAGCGGGTCCTTGTCACCGTAGGCATCAGTGTCGGGGTGCTTGTGGGACGGATCCTCCCAGGTCTGCAACGCATCGTCCCGCACCAGTGTAAGTCGAAGTGAACACATGAACTTGGAAACGCTGACGCACCTGAGGGAAAGCACCGTAGTTCCACATGTAGCCATCACCGTAGTCAACGAAGCGGAGCTTGCCGTTCTGCACGCACCATCACGATATAGAGAAGGTGAGCTAAACACAAACTTCGATGGAAATCTATACTCAAGAATCACAAAAGGACGCACCTTGACGTCCTGCTTGATGGGGTTGAAGGCCTCCTCCTTGCTGATCTCAAGCTTGGCCCTATTGTCCACATAAGAACCACTTGTTAGTTTCACGAACTAAAATCGATCCAAGATTGAATTAAATTCAGGTTGCATAACTAAATTAGTGCACCAAAAGAAAAATATATAAATCTCGCAGTATCTCGATTAAAGATACTGCGAGATACTCAGCAAAATTCGGGCCAAATTGCTAGAGTACCTGGTGTTCTTGGGGATCTCGACGATTATGTTGAAGATGCCCTTCTCGGCATCAGCGTGGAGCGGAACATCATGGAAGGGCGACACGCGCTGTCCGTCCTTCTCTGTTGTAGATTGTCACGAAAAATTAGTTATCTTGTTCAGTTTGATCAGCAAAAATTTAATATTTTTAAGCGTTAGCTCAATTTCCTGCCGTGAAACTGATGCCACCGATGAACAGATCAGGAATTCGCACCGAAGAAGAGCCTGTACTCCAGAGTACCCTCCTGACCCTCGGCCTTAGTGGTGAAGCTCATGATGTCAAATCTTTCACAGATGTGATGGTTTGGATTGCTGCGATCAATTCAGACAAAATACGCAATTCTGTGACTGCAGATGTTTGGCATCGTGTCCGGTTTTTTGTAGGAAATAACCGTCAATCAAATATTCCGAAAATTTGCGAAACAAACGAAAGAAGTAAGAAATTTCAGAACCATTGGATTGTCTGTTGATAATTCTTGTTGGGAAGGTTGGTTTCGGCCAATGATAAGTTTAGATGAGGTTTGGATCAAATCATTGGCTCCCGAGCAAGCTCGTTTTTGCGTCCGTCGCTTCGTTCGGTTCTTTGTGTGATCTCTTCGCTGTCGTGTGGAGCGTCGGCGGGGCGCTTGTTCGCACTCTTCTGGGCTCCGCCATGCTTGGTCTTCTTCTGTGGGTGCCCCGACCCGGCAGTCTTGTCCTTCCACCCGGTGCCGGAGCAGAACGACGTCGTACCGACGTTCGTACAACACGCCCTCGTGTCTGGCCCCTCTTTAGCCCCGCTCGGCAGGTGTCCAGCACTCACTGCTTTGCCTCCGCAAGGCCTTCCGGAGACGCCGGTGCTGAGCGTGTGTTGGTTCGACGGACGCCAAGCGTTGTCAAGACCTACCGGCCGGCGTCGGGTGTGCTGGTGTTGTCTCGCGGAAAGACCCAAGCGTGCTAGCACCAGGGACACCCCTCCGGAGACAACCAATCTTCGATCGCACACAACCAGGCAGGGTAAGTTTCCCTCCATCCAATCTTTGAAGATTTCATCTTGATTTTTCATTTCATCAAACTTGGTATCGTTGTCACATTCTTCACGCGTTTGCGTTCCAGGCGACGTTATGGAAACTTGCTTTCATTATAATCACATCTCCAAGAAATGCATTTATATCGAAATTTCAAGTTTTTGGTGTATGGAAATTTACCACGTGGATTTTTTTAATATATTTATCAATGGACAACACAAGAACAGCGAAAAGGGCCGAAAAGGAAAAGTGATAGAGACCAACACGTTTGCACTTTACTTTTCGTCCATTCTGCACAAACACACGGCTGACGAACAAAACGAACCTTACCTTCTGCACACAGATCCACGAAGAACGTCGTGTCAGAAAGGTGTGAGAGAGAAGACGATGACGTCGTCTTCTTCGTTCACATACGCGAAGGCCAAGTATGCCTTCACCGGGATGGACACAGGAGACCTGCGTTTTGATAAAGGAGAGGTGAGAGCTATGACTTTCCCTTTTTTTACCCTTCCTCATTCTCTTCCCTTTCTCCTCTTTCGTTTTTCGTTTCGTTTTCGTTCTTTATTTTGTATTTTAATTTTAATTTGATTGTTTACATTTACTGTCCGTTTATTTTATTTTATTTTATTTATTTTTATTGGATTTGATTATTTCTTAAACTATCAAAAATAGGATATTCTAAAAAGAGACATCCCATCTGGTGCTAACGAACATGACACTCACGTGTGAATGATAGGTCTTCCTTGTGACCAAGAAGGAAGGAGCATGGTGGTGGGGCATGAAGGAAGGCGACGAAGGACAGAAAGCACAGGCAGCGAACGAAGGTGCCACTCAATGCAGCAGCGATGACGATCGCATGCGCAGAGTGGGTGTAGTGATGCCAACCCCGATCGAACAGGGTAGATTCCCGAAGAACTACATCACCGAGATCAGCCAGGAAGGTGAGCACTTCTCGAGAGTGCACTTTGTCTTGTTGGATGAAGTGGCTGATCGAGTTCCGTTAACTACAATGCAGAGTACCTGACGCTGAAGAAGGAACAGGATGCTACGCGTCTGAGAAGAAAGGAGGAGGAAGCTGCGAGGCGGCAAGAGCAAGAAAGGGCGTGGAACGAAAAGCAGCAGAAGATCCGCGAGGAAGAGGAGAGGCGAGAGCGGGCGGAGAAGAGCACGCTCAAGTTACAGAAGGTTTTTGGTAGCGAGAACGACATCCTTTTGCTCAGCCCGCGATCACGTGCAGAACCTCCACCCGAAACTCTCAGTAGCCCACGAGGCCAGAATCCTCCGCCGCGAGTGGGACTCTCCAGCTCGCGATCACATCAAAGAGAATCGCCACGCGAGAATCTGGCCAGCCCGCGTCGGCAGCATGACAAGGAAAAGAGCGAGAGCCTTAGTGAGCAGCAGAAGGACGAGCACGCCGATCAGACCAGCAAGATCAAGAAGATCATCCCAAGCAGGCAGTGGCTCAAGAAGAAGGAATCCCTGCCCTTGTCGCTCGATAAATTGGCTATCGAGTACAAGGAGCGCAAGAAGATCCTTGATCGCTCCACTTCTACATCTGCGGTGGAGGACTACACCGTCGCAACCATGCCCTCTGGATCTCCGTCGGCATCATCAGATTCGCTTTCATCCGAACACGACAGCGATCCGGAGACGGAGGAGCAGGCTCCCAGCGCCGAGTTGGTGGTACCGAGAAGGCGACAGCCAACACCGTCTACAATGTTCATGGAAGACATGAACTACCTAGCGCCGGAACTTACCAAGCGCGCCGAAGAGGCCAAGCGCAAGCGCGTGCGCGGGCGGGGTACCGTCTCGCTCGATCGGCCCTGATTCAGCGATCATTGCCATCAAGTGGCCGTCTCCCGGACCATGGCGTGCCTGCGGCCTCCCATCATCCTCATTTATTTATTGACACTCCTCCTCACCCTCCTCTCCTGCGAGCACGGCGAATCCGTGCTGCCGCGCGCACATGCGCGCTCTTCTTCTTGTGCGGTCCACTCCGCTTACGCATCACAGCAAAGCAAAAAGAGTTTTGTTCCCTCCCTCACGCCTCGTCTCTTCATGCACTCACGGCCACGATGACACGAAGGGCCAGAATTCACAACTTCTGCAGTCTGTATTAACACGAGGCTAAGGCAGGGTACAAGAATGATGGTCTGCCTGGTGGATTCAAGGGTTCACTCGAGATGGTCGCACCAATCCTGCCCGAAGTCGACGCAGTTGATCATCGAGCAGAAATCGCACCATTCGCGCAGCGGAACATCCTCGAAGAGAGCGTACACGCCCAGGGCAAGGCCCAGTGCGAGGGCTAAGGTCGCCATAGAGGCGATAAAGAGGCGGCACGGTCCCGCCTTGTTGCCCGGCTTCATGGATGGCACTACCACGATGCCCGCAAGAACGCCAGCCACCAGGCCGCCAACGTGAGCGAAGTTATCCTAAAACGATTGCAAGCGCTCTGTCAATCGTCGAGTGTTCATGAGAATGCAAGCTGTACATACCACGTTCGGAAGGAGACCAGTGAAGAGCGATATGGCAACCATGATGGTGAGAAACACGATGCTGCGACACGGGCTATTAAGAAGGGACCAATTGCGCACAATGATGACGAAGATGGTGCCCACCAGGCCGAATAACGAGCCTGGATTGATATGACCAAATGATAGTGAGTGTGGGACGACTTGCTCCCTGCAAGTGCATTTCCATTCGTACCTGAGGAACCTACGGATATTACTCGAGGGAGGAAGAGACTGGAAACTAAATTACCGGCGAATCCAGAGATCAGATAGATAATACCCACCCGAAGCCAGCCCAACCGTCGTTCAAGCAACACGCACTGCAGCTGAAACACTGAAATGCCAAAGTATGTCATCAATTAGAACGAAAGTCAAGACACCTTAAGAATAACGTGGAATGCATCATGTGGGCGTTGAACGAACCTAAATTCAGAGCCAAGTGGATGATCCCAGCATGAAGAAATATGGGCGTGATAAAGCGCCACACTTGGTCGTCCTCCACGATCTTGGGAACGTACTTGGCACCCAGCTCGACCAATGTCTCAGCTACAGTTTATGCAACACAAGCAACATGAGCTTCCTTGATGGGCTGGCCTTACAGACAGTGACGTACCCGAGGGACCAAAGAATGGATTGACGGACAGAGGCTCGAAGCCTCCATTCTGCCAGATCTCGATAACCATCATCACGCACTGTGCAATAGAAGCTGATAACACGAGCGGAATAGAGTTGTGTGAGTCATCATGCACTCCATTCCGAGTGAGTGAGACATCAAGAAGCTTCTACCAAGGATGAGGAAGATTGGCCAGTGCTTGTTAGTCGAATCGCACATGATACTTTGTCGCTGTTCTTCCTCTGCATCCTCGCGATAAGCTGTATTCAAGGGCACGCTCTCGCGCCCTGCACACGCACAGAGCACTCGCGGTGAGAATCACACGTGACTACCTTCTTCATCACAAGCGCAGGTGGTTGTGTACCATCGTTGCTGGCAGCAGTGGAGGACTGGTGCGGGTAGTGGAGTGAACCCGGAGGAGACCTGAAGAGGTCGTCCGGGTTGCGTTCATACGCAGCAGGCGTGATCGCCGCTTGCGGAGCAGCAGAGTACGTCATCGAGGCAGGCACAGTTCCTCGCATCACCGGCGGAATCGAAGTTGAGGTAGAGGTTGACGAAGAAGAAATGGGAATGGCATGAGGAAGAGGATGTTGAGGTTGATGAAAAGAAGAAGGGGAGTAGGCGGGGTAGTAGGCGGGGTCGGGCACTGTGTAGTAGATTCGACGTGCAGGGACAGCCCCCTCGACCACCGTAACCGAGGATGGATCAACATCGGCTCCCACATGATGAGGTTGATGACCATAAATCTGGGGTGGGGGACCTGCACCCGCCATGGCGGGATGGAGCGGGCGCTGCTCATCTGAATTGCCCAGCCAGCGATGGTGGTATGCGCTCATATTAGATATCAAGTAGTTGAGTTTGATGAGCAGATTTTAGTTATCAATCGGATTCAATCAATGTATTACTTGGGGTAATTCTATCTCTCTCGCATCAGAAGCTACCCGCACAGTCGCTTCTGGTGCGAAATTTTCTTGCGCACATTTCCAAAAGAATTGGAAGCAGCTGCGTTTCGAAACGAATTTCAAGTAAATTAAGTTCATTTCAAATTTCAGAAATTTTGCTAATTTGCGGAAACTCTCGGGTTTCGAAGACGGCGAACAAGGATCCAACGGCGACCGGAAAACAGCCAGTGCGGCCGACTTTCTTGGCCCAAGAAGAGGAAGCAAGTAAGCGCTCACTGTGTTTTCACTTCTGGAGCAGTCCTTCTTGTTTGCACCTTTCTTGGTTGGGGTGGTTCATCCCACAACTCCGCACTCCGAGAGGCGAAAGAGCGAAGCCAGTGCGTAATATACTTGTGCCTACAAAAGAACGAAAGCGGTGATGAACCATACCACCCCCTCTGCCTCCTCGTCTGCCCAGTTCAACTCGGTACGGTCCCCCTCTCACTATCACACGCCCCCTCCGTGTTCATAAACACTGGGTTCTACCTTTCTTCTCCTTCGTGTTTTGTTTTTCAAACCGCTCGAGTGGCTGGGTTGCAAGACAACCATCGCGGTATGTGTAGAATGTTGGTAGATTTACACAGAATATACTCCAAATTCTAGCGAGCTCCCCAATCGCATACAATTGCCGATATATTGTGATTTGTGGACTTAGGGACTTCGCTGTTGCTAAGACTCTCGCCCCAACTTGTGTGAAGTCACTGACCTGGTTTGTGTGTGTGACTGTGTGGGGGTATCTACACACATGGTGGATGATGATGGCGGCGATGATGGGGTCACGCATTCGGCGCTCGCAGCGCGAACGCGTCGTGGGCCAGGCCACCGAGGAGGATCAGCGCGTCCTGGCCGAAGGACTGCTCCAGAAGCACTCGCCCAACAATACGCGGGTGAAGCGGTGGCAGACGCGACACTTTGTGCTCACCCGGGCCACGCTCACCTACTACAAGAAGAAGGGAGGTGCGTCAATTGTTCTTTCCCTCCTCATTCCCTTTATGTCCGAGTGTTATTCTTGAGCTCTCCTCTTGGCGACTCTCCTCTTGGCGACGAAGATGACAGATTTGAGATACATACCATGCAGCTAATGGCAGTGACAGTTAGACTCACCGGTGGTGTACTGATGGTGTGTTCGGACGATTCTTGTGTACAGACACTTCCCCACTGGGGGTGGTCGACCTCAAGCAGGTGCGCTATGTGGGGCTGAAGGACGACGGGCCGCGTGCGAGCGACGGTTCGATCACAAGTCCGGGCAAGAGGGCTGTCTTCGACGTAGAGACCGAGAGCGGTCGTACGTATGTTCTTGCGGCGGAATCGCGCGATGGAGCTCGAAGGTGGGTGCAAGCGCTGCGCTATGCCATCGGCGGATCGGCGATTCTCGCTTCCACTGGTAGTGGAAGTCGTTCAAACAGTGGTAGCACAAGCAGTAGCACCAGTGCGTCCCCGCCCTTGACGCGATGGTTCAGGAATGCATATTGCTGATCATCATGAATGTACCTTAACTCATCTTTGCGCAGCCACTACAAAGGAGAAACAGCAGCAGGAAGAAGATGACACCTCGAAGCACTACACAGAATGGACGCTCCTCCCCGGCGAGCGAGTGCTGACCAAGAACGATCGGGTGCTCATTTCGCATCACGCGATGAGCAAAGGGCGCTGGGGTCAACTGCACGTGACCCTCTACCGGATCGTTCTCGTGACCAAGGCACTGTCTATTCATCATTATCAGTAACAGCGTACGTCTCATACATTCCTCCTCGAACAGACTCAATGCGAGTCAGTGCCGCTGAGTTTGGTGATGCGTGTGGAGCCGGCCAAGCACGAGGAAAGAGGCCTTTCGGGATACCTGATTGCATGCAAGGATTTTCGTACCATCTCCATCTTCTTCCTTAACTCAGCGATTCTGGAGACCATCAACCAGATGTTCAAGCATCTTCTCTTTCCGGCCAACGTTAGGTTCGCGCCTGAGTGAAGATGTGAATGCTTCTTCAAGTTAAGATATCTCACTTCTTCGGTGGAAACAGAGGCCTATACGCATTCCACAACAACGAGCGATTTTCGCCCGAGGCCGAGAAAAGAGGATGGTCGCTCTACAATATCGAGGAAGAGTACGAGCGGCAGAAACTAGACTACAATTCATGGCGCGTGACTCGAGTTAATGAGTCCCACGCCCTGCCTCACCTTCCCAACCGCTTCATCGTGCCGGCAACCATCTCCGATGGTACGAGAGTGGATGAGGACGATCGCGAGAACGATACTAAATCATGATTCTCCTCCTGTTTATTGTGTTGCAGAGATGCTATCGCAGCTTGGTGAAGCGCAGCAGAGGTGGCAGCGATGGATCGTGGCGCTCTGCTGGAACAATTCAAACTCTGTGGCTCGTGGTTGCCTGCTTCGTGGCGCTGACTCCATCTCTGGAGTCTTATCGCCATCAAATGAGGGCACCTTCCGAGAGATCATCGGCAACAAGCGGTCGGGTGGGAGCGCCACGCCAAGCAGCATCATCGAGAGTGTCCTGAGGCTCTATCCCGACGCTAAGGCCTTACACGTGTACAATACTACCTACAGGAAAAAACTCACCACTGGTATCGCCCCCACTCTTCTTTTCTTCTCTCTTTTGGATAACATCAGCTGAATTCCTTCTTCTCTGCAGCCGCACAGGACTTCGTGCGTTCAGGTGCCGAATCCATCATCAAGGCTCGCTTCTGATCTTGTCTGTAGCTGATGTATCTTACTCTCCTTTTGCAGATGCTGGTGTGATCTACTTCCGCACAGCAAATCTGATGTCTGGTCCCGTTATGGAGGAAAGCCTAATCAGGCTTGCACACTTCATTGGATCGTCTGATATATCCCAATTTGTAGCCGACATGAGCGGGCAGGACAGCCTCTCGCTTACGAAACTGAAAGCAGCCTGGAAGGATTCTCTCGATGAGACAAAATGGGTCTACGGGGTGCAGCAGCTTCTTTCCGCTGCCCTCGATATCGTGAACTTGATTATCGACGGTGAACCGGTATCTTGGCTTACGCACAGACGAATGGGAATGAAAGCGTTCTAACCTGTGAACGTCACGCATCAGGTGCTCATCCAGAGTGTTGATGGCGGTGAGGCTGTCACTCAACTCGTGAGCTTGGTTCAGCTTTGTCTGGACCCCTACTACCGTACCGTCAGTGGCTTCTGCGTCCTAATTGAAAAGGAGTGGATGGCTTGCGGTACAGAGTTATCCTAATTTGCTCTCTTGCCTCTCTTACCTGTGCATTCCTCACTTCCTCCTTTCGCAGCGCACAAGTGGGGACAACAGCAAAAGGGGAAGTACCAGCCCAGGCAGTATTCTACAATCTTCCTCCAGTTCATCGATGCAGGTACGTTGCTCATCTGCTCGTGATGAATCTTCAATGATCGGCAGTCTATTGAACAAAGAGTGCAGTGTGGCAGTTGTGGGATTGTTATCCAAGCGCCTTCGAGTTCGGATCTTCGTTGCTCCAATTCCTGATGGATTCGGTTTACAGCGGACGCTTTGGTACCTTCCTTGTGGACAAGCAGCGCGAGCGGCTCAAGGGTACGCTCAAGTTCAAGTGCTTCAGCTTGTGCTTTTCTTAGTTCGACTGAGTTAATGAAATCATGCAGGCAAGCTGCAGCTATCATCGAGCACGGTGTCGGTCTGGTCGTACATAGACGCGCACGCCCAGCAGTTCATCCACGATGACTACAATCGGACTGACTCGGAAATCATGGCGCCGTTGCTTCCTCAGCCTGAGATGGTCAAGCTGTGGACGGGTACTTGACTGCATGTGAGCTCTGATCTACATCTAATCTCCGAGTCTCACTGCCAACACACATAACCCAGGTTACTATCTGCGTTGGGCGTGCAACGAGTCGTACCAAAAAGCACTGAAGGAAGTTCAAATGCTCTATCGAAGAGGTATTCGGGATCGGCTCTGGTTGATTCAGCTTGTGTAGCACAGGAGCTGATGTACCTTTTCCATTTGATCATTCCAGATCAGGCACAGCAGACCCAGTGCACAAACATGGTCCTGTCCAGGCGTGCGCTGCACACAGTGCCGGCAGCGCTCCTCGACTTTCTCAACATCTCCTTCCTCGACCTCTCTCACAACTTCATCAGTTCGCTCCCCTTTTCTCTCTCGGCCTTTGCCGAGCTCGAGCAGATCGACCTCTCGCATAACCTCATCACCGCACTTCCGACTCGCCTTGTTGAGTCTCTGCCACTTCTGTCTCGCCTCACCCATCTCAAGCTGGCCCATAACCGACTCACGGACTTGTCTAACTTTCCTTCCCCACACATGCCTTCGCTTACGCATCTCGACGTGTCCTACAACGCACTCGGCGTCATTCCCGGCCATCTCATTCATCTGACCCAACTGAAGCATCTTAACCTGGCGGGCAACCACATCGACGCTGGTGGCAAGAAGCAGGAGGTGATCTACTCGCTCACATCCCTTACTTCGCTCAACCTGGCTGGCAACAGCGTTCCCTCGCTAGCCCCAAGATTCTTCAGCAGCCTAACGCTTCTCGAAGAGCTGGACCTGTCCAACTGCCAGCTCATCAAGCTTCCGATGGGCTTTGCCAAGATCACAAAGCTGCGTGTACTCCGCATCTCTGATAACCCTAACCTCCGCGGCCTTCCCAGCGATTTCTGGACTCTCCCATCGCTGCAGGAACTTGAAGCACGGTGCCTGCTCCTTCCTCTTCTTCCATGATCCAACAAACCCTCTCAGAATCACTCATCTCCGCCACTCGCCTTCCAGGAACTGTCTTGGGTTCGGGCGGCAGGCGCCCATCACGCCAGATATCAGCAACGTCGGGACTTCAGCAGGCATTTTCCCGCAGCTGGCCGTCAATCTAGGTCGACGGAAGAGATCCACCATCAAGTTTCCCATGTAAGCTCACACGTGATAACTTGCCTTTATGGACTCATCAACTGACTCTTGTGTGTGAGTGTATAGGTCTCAGGAGCCGTCGGGAGGTGTAGCTGCCGTGCTACCTGCAGAATTCGGCCAGCTCACACAATTACGCCGGCTCGATCTCTCTGACAATGGCATCTCGGCTGTGCCTCCCTCGTGCTTCGTCAAGATGAGTCACCTGGAGAGTCTAAGCCTTGGCGGCAACTCGCTAGCAGTGCTGATGATCGACTTCAGCGGTCTCACTTCGCTGCGCGAACTTGACTTGAGCCACAACAGGCTCTCCCAGATTCCGCCCGAAGTCGCCGGTCTCAAGCAGCTTGCTGCGCTTGGCCTGGAGGGCAACTACATTTCCGAGCTCCCTGCTCAGCTAAGCACCCTGCCTCTGCTCAGGAAGCTTCAAGTTGGCTCTCAGAATGGCGTCATAAGGTTCACATCCTCCATTTTATCAATCTCTATGCCTTCGCTCTTGGATCAACGTGACATTCGCTCCAGGTCACCACCGCCAGAGATCGTCGCGCTTGGTTCAACGAGTGTACTGGCGTACTTGTCGCAGCTGCTCAATGGTCAGCAGCCGTGCCATCGGATGAAGCTCATGTTTGTTGGTCAAGAAAACGTTGGGTATGTAGTTACACCACTGGTTGTCGTACTCATAGTGACACAAGCTGACTTGAAATGGTCTATTCAGGAAAACATCCTTGCTCCGCGCGCTCCAGCGGAGAGACAGGAGAAAGCCGCTTGGTGCTGCGAAGCTTCTAACACGTCAGAATACGGAGCAAGATTCTCTATGTATGTTCCATCGGCCTGCGCTCGCTCTGATCTTTTGCTTAAATGATTCCGTCGGCCATTCATGCAGACACCGCGCCTCTGTCGACCGACGGAATAGACATCAATAAGTGGACGCTGGAAATGCCCTCTCCAGGCACTTCTACTCCCGTTTCGGTTGAACTCTCTGCTTGGGACTTTGCCGGTACATCCACGTTGACCGCATGAAATCTTTTGTCTGACCACAAGTATCCTTCTAGGACAAGAGATCTACTACGTCACACATCGCTTCTTCCTCTCCGAGCGCTCGTTATACCTTGTCGTATTCAACCTTCTCAACCAAGATCAGTCGTACATTGATTACTGGTGTGTCCCTCACATCCATGGTCTCATGCTTGGCTTGTGAAACCAATTCGTTGGCAAAGAATAATGTTAAGATACCATGAATGCAGGCTACATTCCGTCCGTACGGCAGCAGAGAAGTCGCCAGTCATCGTCGTAGGTACTCACGCCGAAGACGAGCGATGTACGGAGGAATACCTCGCGCACATCTACAACAAGTACGCACGAGTTAGATATTGACGTAATTCCCTCCACTGCAACTTATACTGATATTGAATGTGATAGGATTCAAAGCCGATGCGTTGAACGCTTTCCCAACGTAGTAGCTGTGCACTTCGTCAGCTGCACTTCTGGGCGTGGCATGGATCAGCTCCAGAATCTTCTGCAAACGATTATCGCCAAGCAGGAACACATCGGCCAGCCACTTCCCTCGAACTACCTTGAACTCGAAAAGCTCCTGGCTGTCCAAGCAAAGGAGCGTGCGCCTCCGATCCTTCCTTGGGCAGAATACAGATCGCTTGCCCGCCTCTGCGTGATCGAGAATGAGCAAGATTTGCTAACGGCGACGTCACTTCTGCACAACTTCGGCTCAATTGTGCATTTCTCCAACGATGAAAAGGCACCGCGCCCTCTTCGCCTTCTTCCATGGTCTTTGCAGTTTAATTTATATCCTAACTTAACTTTGATGTTCGCTCAACAGCTAAGAGACGTGGTGATTCTCGATCCACAATGGTTGATGAACGTCATGTCTACGGTGGTATCTACAAAACACAACTACTGCAGGTGTGCTGTGCTTGCTCTCTCACAAGTGCCACTGTTGGGTTCATTCGCTGATCATTATGTCACCTTTGTTAGGAATGGTGTAATGGCCCACTCTGCTCTGCCGCAGATCTGGAAGATGCCCGACTTCCCGCCGGAGGTTCATCCCTTCATTCTGTCGCTGCTCGAGCGATTTGAGCTCTCCTTCCCGATCGGGCCAAACGCGCACAAGTTGGGCGACTATCCTCTGTACCTGCGCCTTGGTAGCACCGCTTCTCCAGAAGCAGGCGTTGCTGCAATCGATGCTGATGCAGATCCACTCTACCTCATTCCCACTCTACTGCCTGAGTTCCAGCCCTCTCTGCTAAACAGCTTATGGCCACCCCATCCTGGTACGTTACTCCCCACGATCTCCAGTTCAGTCAGTTAATACTCATCATTCCTCCACACAGACCCGAAGGAGTCCATTTTTGGCCGTTCCTATCGCTTTGAGTTCATTCCTAAGGTATCTTGCCACCACATTATACTCTTCTGACGTAGTAGCCATGACAGTAACCTGGTGACTCTCGTGTGCGTCAGGGTTTTCTGGGTCGCTTGATAATTCGATTGCTTACCTTCCCTCTTGCGGCACGCTTATACTGGCGCCACGGAGTGCTTGTGCAGATTGGAGGGTGCTCAGCTCTTCACTTTCACCCCGTTGATGATGAGTACTCACTAACCTGCTCACTTGCTCTTTGATTATCACAGAGAGAAGATCCTGATCCTGCTACAGCCAGATGTGTTGCAACTTAACATCACTGTGCGCACGATGCTTAAGGGCGAGCAAATGTCCAATCTATCGTGGCTGGTCTTTGCCGCTGTGGACGCGCTAGTGAAGGAGTGGTATAACTTAAACGTATGTGTTCCCCTCTGCTCGACCGTTAGCGGCACCTTCTCATCTCTCTTCTTTGAAGGCAAAAGTATTGGCGCCCTGTGCGCACTGCCTCAGTAGGAGCTTGACCGAATCACCCTTCATGTTCCCGCTGGAGAAGTGCCAGCAGGCTGCTACCACGCCCGGTGAATCCCTTCTTTTATGTCCGAAAGGTTGGTTTCCGTTGATCATCCTCACTCCTTAGCGTACTCAACTCACCATCAATTTATCAGAGACAAATGATTGGGGAAGCCCAAAGCCTGTGCGACTGGATCATGTCGCGCCAGATCTGGCGATGGTCCATCTGGATCGCCACAAGATCAACTGGTCGGACCTCCAGAAGGAAGAGGGACCGCCCATTGCGCAAGGTGAGTTTAGGGTTCAGGTGATGATGCATGTCTGCACTTCAAGCGCTGATCTTAATCTTCTTCCTACAGGCGGCTTTTCATCAGTCTACAAGGCGACCTATATGGGCGAGCCCGTGGCCATAAAGCAGATCAAGAGTGTTGACGTGGATGATATAGAGTACGAGACCGTAGGTGTGAGCCCTTCGGCTGAGTCCCGGCGCCTGACGTTTGAGGAGTTCCGCCATGAAGTTTGGATCATGAGGTAAGCAAGCATCTGTCTGGCACCTTCACTACGTGATGGGAACTTACGTAATGCGTGCCAAACATTTGCAGCGGACTGTCCCACCCCAACCTGGTCGGGCTGAAGGGATTCTGCCTTCAGCCGCCGTGCATCGTGACAGAGCTGGTAGAGGGTGGTTCTCTCTTTGACTTCCTATCAAACCCCGAGAAGAGCAGCATTCTTGACTGGCCGCTACGTCTCAAGATTGCCAAAGACATAGGTTCGTTGTGATGGTATCATTCTCTCTTGGGTGATATCCACGAGACTCATTCCACGTTTACAGCTAAAGGTTGTGCATTCCTTCACAACACATCGCCACCGATGATGCACCGCGATCTAAAGAGCCCGAACATTCTGGTATCACTTGATCTAAGGAAGATGCTCAAGTTACTTCTTTCTAACTTGCTTTTGTAGCTGGCCGATCTGTCTGTTGGTGCCTCTGTTGTTGCCAAGTTGTGCGACTTTGGCGTGACTCTGTCGGCTGATGTCGCTGCTGGGCGCAAGGTCGACTGTCCTGGTACTACGACCAATGCTCTTCCACTTTTCACCAGTGTAACTTATACATTTCTATAGTGTGGCTTGCTCCTGAGATTCTGGAGAAGAAGCCTTACACGGAGAAAGCTGACGTCTATTCGCTTGGAGTCATCTTCTGGGAGCTCCTCACCAAGCAGCCCTACTTCGGTGAGGTCAGGTTCTTTGCTATTCTAGAGGATATGGTAGGTCACCCTTTACAGCACTCTCTGGAGCAGTGCGACTCACCAGAAGAGTTCGCTTCTTCAGGTCAAAGAAGGGAAACGACCAGAGATTCCTGGCTACTGTATTCCCTCATATCGAAAGCTGATTGAGGACTGCTGGGCGAGTGACCCTGGTACCGTTTTTCGAAGATGCTCTTTATCTTAAGAAGTTGTTAACACTCTTCTTAACCACAGACCAACGCCCGGCAACGAAGGACATTGTAAAGCGGATCGAAGTGATCATGCAGGGTGTCTCCCCAGAGGCCGCTAGCTACGATGCTGCTGTGCTATCTGAATTTGAAGCGCGTAGAGCAGCACAACAAAGACGCACTCAGGAACAAGGGCAAAGTCGTGCAACTCTATCTCACCGAGACAAGTACAGTATCTCATCAGGAGCTACGTTGCCGCTATCCACTCACGCTCCATCTTATGCAGGCTGCGAGCGATGCAAAAAGTCAGCATCCGCTCCATCATACCTGAACCAAAACTCCTGAGCAAGGTACCTAGAGTCATCATCATCCGAGCCTACTAGATCGCTTACTTAACTTCGCTTTGAAGTCCATCACGGAGTTGTCGTTATCGCATTACTCAAAGCAGGAGATCATCGGTTTCATGGAACAGTTCCTTAAACTACGCAAAGAGTGCCTCGTGAAGAAACAAGATCAGATAAATGGCGGTGAACTGCAACAAGAAGAGGTCTGGATCGACAAGTTCCTCGACCGCCTTCAAGAGGACAAGGCTGCACAAGCAGCTCCTGATCAGTCCGATTCTGCTGCCCCAACCGAGACTGTTCACCTTGATGAGGAATTGCGACAGATTATCGAGCGTGAGGAGCGTGAGGAGCGCGAGGCCAACTTGCAAGGTGATCAACCGAAGGTCACAGAGGAGAAGGAAAAAGAGAAGGAGGAGGCCAAGGATGAACCCGCCGAAGCAGAAGTGACGGAGAAGCGTGGGTTGATGGTGAGCCATATCATACGGAACAGGGAACGAGTGAACAGCCTCAGCAACTCGGACAATGTAAGCCACAAGTCCTCATCCTCACGGTTCACTGTTGAACTGGGCCATCGCTCTCTATCCAACTCTGGGGTATGCATGCATTGATGCCGTGATCCGCACTGGATCGGAGCTAACTCTGATATGGGAACCGTGACGCAGGAAGGGACCGAGTGGCGCAAGTCCGTCAGGATGGGCACTGAGCAGAAAAGGGAGTCACCTCTGCAACGTCGTGCCTTCCTTGGCCGCTCAGCAGTGGGAACTTCCTCAGAAGAAGAGATGGCGACGACCAGACCGGCGTCATTCGTGCCAGCTGCCAAGCAGCCGTGGACAACCATCACGTGGGCGAAAACAACCGAGAGTGACTCCTCATCTGATGAAGAACTCAAGATCGAGGAGAAGGACAAGAAAGGGAAGAAGGCGAAGAAGAAGAAAGAGAAAAAGGACAAGAAGGCGAAGGAGGCCAAGAAGGAGAAGAAGGCGAAGAAGGACAAGGGAGAGAGGACTGAAGAAGCGAAGCCGAAGCAGGGCACAGTGCGACCACAGCGTGGCCAAACATCGATGATCCAGATGAGGAGCACGCTGGACAAAGTAGAGAGGGATCTTGAAGATGTGATGGCTGTCTTCATGGAGGGCCTCAACAACTAAGTGTGTTTCATCGTGATTGCTATGCCCATCATGCACCCATACCGAAGCTGCTGGATGAGCCAGCTCAGTGGGTTTGTTCCTGGCTCATCCTTTGGCTTGGTGTGTGGGTGGCATGTTCCCATGATGGCCAATACATGGCATGGCCATTGGCCTTTTCAATGGACATGTTTTATTGTCACCTCAGTGTGCTGGAGAAGTGGAGAGATAGATCCATGATAACAACAAATGTTTTGAAGTCTTCACAGAATACAACGTACACGAACAGCCGTCCCCTTGACAAGTAGTTGCGTGGATAGTGCATGCACACCACATTCTTGTCCTGACCTATGCCCTTTCGTCCAGCTCCCTCACATCGTCTATCTTGGCCACTACACCAACCCACCAAAATCTGCCTATGGAGCAACGCGTGCTACAGACAACTGAAACTCTCAAGGGGCTGCCCTTTTCAAGAGCATAGTGCATGCAATGGCAGAACCCAAGCTACCAGAGCTACAACTCCTCAGAAGTCGCGACTGTACCCTGCCAGAATGTACACTCACTCACATAGTCCAGCATGTGAAATACCAAAGAGATTGCTTGTCAAGTATGTGGATCATCAAGGACGATGAACGATAGCTACTGAATCACATGTGATTTCGATTAATAGGAGTTACAATGTAGACTAACCAACAACAGGCAACTGATCAACAGCTTTTTTTATTGGCCAATTGGAATTCCGGTTGGAAACTCGGAGATAGGAACATTACCTAAAATACACCAAAGCTTTTTTATAAATAGTGTACATATATATTTAACATGAGTGTACCCAGAGAAGTTGAGTAATTTTGGGTGATGATGACGAACTGAACTTCTGGCCGTGGGCCAGGAAGAGCCTTGGCTTCTTGAAGGATCAGGCGAGCCGACTAGTAGGCATCGCAGTACTGGGCGGCGGCGGAACCGTTGTAGTCTCCGGGCTGGAAGAAGAAGGCCTTGAAGCTGTGGGCGTGGGCGGTGCCGGTGACGTTGCAGTGGAAGCCCAAGGGGTCGCCAGTGCAGTACTTGCCGTTGAGGGCGTTCTTGATGTAGAAGGTGTCGTAGGAGGGGTAGATGTAGTTGGTGGCGAGGATGTAGCCGTCGTACTTGACGAACTGCATCCAGCTCACGTAGGGGGGCTCGTCCCAGAAGTAACTGCAGAAGATATCGCCGTCCTGGCCATAACCCGAGAAGGACCTGTTGTAGGGTTGGCACCAGTGGTCATAGGTGGTGT
>CDEZ01023315.1:19723-34658 GCA_000826365.1 Acanthamoeba royreba
GCCGTTATATTGAGCCAAGGCGCATGATGCCAGCATGGAGAGGCTGATGATCGACACCAACGCGAAGAGTGAGAGAATGGGACGCATGGTTGTGGTTGAGGTATGAACAGTAAGCAGAGGCTGCTTTCGGACGAGTAGTACTAGGCTGGTTGTGTTCGGAGGTAAAAGAAGTTACAACGTGTGGTCGTTCAGCTTTTTAAGGCTAGCGGTTGGTCGTGTAGCTGCCGTGGGACGTCCACGCAAGCCGATTGGTAGCGTGATGATGGTAATAGCATCCAATGTCGATCACTCCTGATAAACATCTCGGGAGTGCCGCGTACACTTCGGTGACTCATGCCTGACACAAGAATGGAGTTTGTTGGCCACCAACCGCAACATGCTTAACCCTGGGAACTCTAGATCCTGATGTAGAAAAAGAAGCTATCATAGGTATCCCAAAACACTCAGGTAGTGTCCATGTACCCTGATGTGAGCTTGTCTAAGGGGTGGCGTGGTAGCAAGGTGCAAGCAAGCAACACTTCTCCTTGGTATTGGTATTGGCATCCGTACCATGCATCGTACGATGTATACCATGGCAGCTTTGGTATTTGAAAAATTCGAAGAAGTCAGCGATCAAATATGACCGGAATTTTGTCGGTTGGTGTTTCTGTTGTTTTTACGAACAAAAGATTAGAAATTATTAAATAACAAATAAAAAACAACTCAATCAACATCTCGATGGAGGGGAACCCATCGCCGGCGGGATCGCCTGCCACCGTCTCCGCGGGATCGCCTGTGTCGCGCCTACTGAAGGGCCTACTTCGGTCTGAGGACGTCTCCTGCTTCGTACGCCCCCCTTAGTTAATTTCTAGCGATTAACCTTTTAATTTAAGAGTTTTATTTTTATCCCCATATTTCGAAAACCCAAAAAAATGACAAAATTTAAATCAAATGTGATCCTTTTGTTCATCAGCTAATTTGATTTTTCTTCAAATCTTAAAAATTAACGTTTAAAAGGAGTTTTTTATATGAAACTGCGATTAAGTTGGGTGGGGACAACTACAACAGTTGTACGAGGCGATAGCAGTGCTGCCGGAGGGACAGCGCAAGCCGTGCTATCTTACGCTGGTCAAACACGAACCCACCCCTGAATACGCGTACCACTATTCCTTTCTCAGTGATAATTATTCTGTAACATTTTGTTGTTGTGATTCTGTTTACGGTACAGCCTGCTCTCACTGGTGAAAGAGGACGGCGACAATGGGCCCTCGCTTCGCACGGCCGAGTTACTTCCTGTCTTTGAGGATCTGCGCGTCTCGTTGCGCGGCGAGAGCACGGTACGGAAACAGTTATCTAATTGACGCCCTTGATGCGAACTGTCAGTTTACTGACGTCTTTACTCCATGCAAAAGATTGAACTCTCTTATGGAGCACGCAAAGACGTCACCCTCTTTGTTTTCGATTTTACGAATGCGGATTGCGCGCTGAATGTGAGGGCGCACCTCACGAAAGCAATCCGTGTGGCTCGTACGGCTGTCAGTTTATCGTTTGAAGTGGCTCTTGAGGAATTAACTTTGGATGGTGTGTGACTATGACGCAGAACAAGAGAACTTGGTTGCCAATGGCCCTTCTCACAGCTGGCTCAGGGTAATATCATTCTGAATTCATCCACACTTTCCTCGTTCTTACACACAGTCATAGGTATATGCTTCGCCGAATAGATCCAACGGACCCGAAAATTCGAACAGACCTTATGGCATGGCCAAAGTGAATGAGCTGCAAGCGGCTATGCAAGGCCTTCTTTCCATCGACGATGAGAGAATGAGGCGCGAACCATCCAGGTACTGTTTCGTAATATCCTAGCTGCGTCGATAAGGTCGGGTTCTGACTGCCCAGCAGCGAGTCATCCATCGACAGGGACACGGACTACGAGGGCAACCCTCTTGTGTCCTTCGCAAAGTCACGGAATGGCGGTGAATACGATCCTTCCAAGTTCATCTCCGTCAAGGAGGTAAACCATATTCTATGCTTCTTGAAGGCTCAAATTATCATCGCTCATTTCCGCTCGTAATGCAGGTGTGGGTAAATCAACAAATGGATCAACGCTCAGCCGAATTCACTGACTACAAGCCTCTTCGGTTCGCTTCTTAGTCCCAGCGAAGCTCAATTCGGCTCCTCACCATAGTTATAATCACCTGCAGATTCATGTGCTGCACATGGAATGTAAACGGCAAGATGCCAGCCGAATCGCTCGACGCATGGTTGCGAGCTGATCCGGCGCCTGATGTCTACGCTATTGGGTACGCACATGTCCTTACATTCTTCCAACCAATGCTATTGTGCTCAACTTATTGTTTTTTGTGTTTAGATTCCAAGAGTTGGATCTGAGTGCGCAGGCGTTGGTGTTGGGAGATACGACTCGTTCGCATCCCTGGGTTGAGGCCATCATGCTGTCACTATCCAAAGTGGGCGATTATTATCTGGTACGAGATGCGCATTATCGCCTATGAATGTTGAACCTGTCAGCTAATGTAGGTGACGTTACAGTTGGTGTCGAAGCAGCTTGTGGGTATTTTGATGGTCATCTGCGTCAAGCAGGAGCTGGTTCCCCGTATTCGCTCTATACAGACGGCAGCAGCCTCGGTGGGCATTATGGGTATCATGGTTAGTTTCTGCATTGATGCACTATGCTTGCAACGGTGCCGAGATGCTAATTGTCCTATTACCTTGTGTAGGGTAACAAAGGTGGTGTGGCTGCTCGGTTTATGCTTTATGACAGTAGTATCTGCATTCTCAATTCTCATCTCAACGCTCACTATGACCGAGTGCAGAGGCGAAACCAGGTACACACTGCTCACTTGAAAGCCGTCATGCGTGATCAGAAAGCTCACCACTTTTGACAGGATTATAGAGATATTATAAACAAAATTCTTGTACAAAATGACCTGGACATCTTCGATCATGAGTACCATATCCAACTTCTCTTATCTCTTCATGAATACATCGCTTACTTAACACATTTTCACTTTGTGGCATTCAGTCATGTGATTTGGATCGGTGATCTCAATTACCGTATCGAGGGACCTGACCAAGTTGTACGGAGGAAGATCCGTGAGGGTGACCTTACATACTTGTTTGAAAGGGACCAGGTATTTATTGTCATGAATCTCATTCTCCATCGATGGGTACTGACCTTGCTGCGCATTTGCAGTTGCGCATGCAAATGACTAGACGGTTGGCCTTCGAAGAATTCACCGAGGGCCCTATCACCTTCGCGCCCACCTATAAGTATGATCCTGGCACGGACATCTATGATTCGTCTGAGAAGAAGAGGTACCTCTCGCGCATTCCTAGGCCTGGTAACTGTATGATTGATGGGGCTTTACTTTCAGAACTCCAGCGTGGTGTGATCGAGTGCTGTGGCGAGGCCGTAACATGAAGCAGATTAGTTATCTACGACACGAGCTCCTATCTTCAGACCACCGACCAGTCTCTGCAACGTTAGAGATACAGATCAAATCTATTAATAACGAGAAGAGAAACGCAGCCTATCAAGAAATAGTGAAGAAGCTGGACAAGTTAGAGAACGAGTGCATGCCCGATGCCCAAGTGTCCTCCAACAATATCACCTTTAAGAATGTGCGGTATATGGTACCATCGGAACAGACGATCGAGTTAGAGAATACAGGCAAGGTGAGAACCTAGTCATACCAACAGCTGTATCGACCTCACTCACCACTCACCCACTCAGGTGGTCGTGCGTTTCCGCTTTATCCCTAAGCTGAACCAAAAGAAGTTTAGCAAGCCGTGGCTTGATGTACGGCCACCGTTCGGCATGGTACGTTCCGCTCTTCTTCCTATACTGAGCTGCGCTGACCTGGCCAAACTACGAAAAAGGTGATACCTGGCGAGAAGATGAAGATCAAGTTGACCGTTCTTATCAACAACAGTTGGGCTCCAGACTTTAATTTGGGCAGAGAAAAGCTTGAGGATATTCTTATTCTTCATCTTGAGAAAGGTAAGAAATGCATTGCACACCTCCACATGCGAAGAAAAGCTCACACGTGACTCGACTGCAGGCAAGGACTACTTCATCTCCATCTCGGGTAACTACATTCAGTCCTGCTTTGGTTCTTCTCTTGAGCATCTCGTGTGCTTCCCGACGGCCGTGGCCTTGTCTCCCCCTGGCCCGCCCACATCTACCGATCGGCTCTCGATTCCCAAGGTACTACTCAGTGAGGATTCCTTTTACCTGCACCTTCATAACCTCTTTCGTTGCAATCAGGAATTATGGCGTATTGTGGACTACATCTACAAGAAGGGACTTGACGAGGTACCTTTGTCAAGGCTTACCTCCCGCCTTCGCTCACACAACACTGTTACAGAGAGGACTCTTCTCCCAATCGGGTATACAAAGCGAGATGGAGCAGATACGAGAACTCTTGGACTACGGCCGCTCTTTCGATGAGTACACCGGCAGCATTCATAGTATGGCGGAGATTCTGTTCCGCTTCCTCGAGTCACTCGCGGAGCCCATTATCCCCTTCGCTCTCTATAAGCAGGCGCTGGAAAGCTCTGCCTCCTACAATCAGGTACGCTATTCGTGATTACATTGCTGTCGATCTCTTTACTGATCCTCTCTTGAAATACAGTGCAAACAGCTGCTGTCTTATTTGCCTGTTGTTAACTACAACGTGTTTTACTATCTAATGGCTTTCCTGCGGGAGGTACTTCAGCATGGCAACAAGAATAAGCTGCAAGCGGACAAGCTAGGTACATCATCCTCATTACATACAACCCAAAGCACCACTAACGCCAAGCAATCATTTGTGGTAGCCCTCCTCTTCTCAAGCGTACTGGTGCGCAGCCCCAATCCGAGGAACGTCAGCGAGGTCAACCAAGAGCGAAAGAAAGAGTTCGTGCACCAGTTCCTCTCTTCCAAGGAGCGGCTCAAGGTGCCATGAACGAGCGATTATATATGAAACCCCATACTCCTAGGCGCTGTAAAGCTGTGAGCGGTACTCCACACAAGGACGTGGAAGCTGGAGAAGGAAGAGCTTATGTGACGGTGTTAAAGCCACTAAACGTGAATTGGTGTATCTCACCCGTACAATCACGTCAACAGTTCAGTTCAGGCAGGTTCTTCTATGCTGGCCGCACGAGGGAGCCGAACAGACGATCGTTCACATCAACCAATAGAAGGCAAGGCGCAGGGAGGAGCATACAGCATACATGAGACGCCGCCTGACGCCGACGTAGTACGTAGCAACGAAGCGGTTGGAATCCAAGCTTTTCACGCCGGCATAGTACCCGACCATGAGATGCGGCAGAAAGGCATCGTCCTTGGTCACATTCAGCATGACACCGACGTGACGGAAGCCGAACGAGCCAGGAGGGACCATGGTCACCAAGTCGATGCCCATCTGGGCCACTCGAAGCGTGAAGGCACCCAAGCCAAGCCTCTCGAAGAAGCCAGCGGCCGACCAGCTGAGGACGCGAGGTGATCCGAACGTGCATAAGCGCAATCGGCCCGATATGAAAGCGTCGGCTTGCTCGGAGCACGGTGCTGTCTCGCGAGCCAGGTGTGCGATGAAAAGAGCGCCCAGCGTGGCGAGAGCGCCGCCCAGGCTGTGGCCCGTGATGGTGACGGTGAGGTCGGCCACTGAACTGAGGCGTTGGCCGCGGGCGTGTCGGACGAGGATAGTGCGCAGTTGGGGCCATGAGAGTTTGAATGCTTCCAGGAAGCCTCCGTGTACGCACACTCCTTTAGGGACGACGCCGGTTGGAGCGGGCTTCGGAAGAGTATTCAAGTTAGTGATGATAAGATCGCACAGGGTAGACGTCCCCTTGAACGAGACGGTCACCTCGCTGCCCTCGGCGATGACAAATCCCTTGGATAGAACCGTGCCGAAGAACTTGACATTAGTAGTAATGCCCGTCTCCTGGAAGAACTCGTGCTGCGGAGTGTAAGCGCTTGCGGCCAGACGAGCCAAGTGGAGTACTTCCTCTTGCTCGAAGCTGGCAAGGCTGCCTTGCTCGGAGGAGACCTCTACGAAGTCCCTCGGGCTCAAGCAGCCTTCCGAGAGATGGGGAAGCTCATGGAATGCCGAGGTAGCTGTGGTAGATGTCAGGACAGTTGGGAAGAAGACAGCGGGTATACCCTTTGGGGACGGAAGACACGAGATCAACGTCTTGATCAAGCGGGTGAGGAACCACATTGTCTTCGCACGGAACATGCCTCAAATTCAGGAATCAGAGATATCAGCAGTGATAGGGAAAGGATGAACCCTTGTGGAGTAGCCGTCCTACCTTCACACTTTCACCATCCTCAAGCTCATTCCCTAACAAGTTAGGAGACTTCCTCTCCAAGGGACGTACTGCCCTCCCATTGGCAAATGCCTCTGTTTCCTTTCCTGGCCGTGCATACATCAAATTCCTTAAAAAAGGAATGGTTTCACAAATTCCAAACAATTTCCAAAATGTTTGCCGTGTTTGGGATGTGTCTAAGTTTACAACAAGTTTTCAGAACAACAGCATCAGGCCTCTAGCTCAACGGGTTCAAGTGCATCTTCGCGCTGGACGGGTGCGTCATGCTCCAGCTTGAGGTCGGACGATGAGTAGTCTGACTCGGAATGGTGAACATCTTGAGTGTCAAGATCCTTCTTGTCCTTTCCGTCGGTCTCTTTATCCTTGGCCTGTTGCTTACGCTGCCATTCCTTCTCCTTCTCCTTCTTTCGCTGCTTGTGCTCCAGCTTACGGCGGGTTTCTGTATCCTTTTGCCGCTGCTCCTTCTCGCGCCGCCATATCTCAGCGAAGGATTCCTCCTGGTCCTGTTCGCGCAGCTTTTCGTCGATACGGTTAGCTATTCCGTCGCCGCCTTGAATGCGTTCGATCTTATCACTGCTCGATTTCTTGTCTGAGTTCCTCAAGAAGTTGAGCGAGAGTGAATGTGTGCGGAAGAGCGGAACGCGGGGAATTCGGGATCGTCGCGGAGACGTAGAGGGCGAGACACCGCCTCTGGCGGGCGACAACGGAGGAGATGGTGGCGGCGAGGTGCTAGCCGACGCACCAGACAGCGATTGGTCCTCTACCCATGAGTTCTTCTGTTCCTGATAGGTGAGCCTGATCATCTGCCCGGTTTGAAGCCTATTGATGGAAGGACAGAACTACGGTAAGTGATCGCCAACGTAGAGTGGAGTGTACTCGTACTTGAGGAGAATCTCCTCGTTTGCGATGATGGTCCCTGCTATCTCATCGTTGTCCGAATCATCTTCATAAGGTGCTGCACCTTCCTTGTCCTTTTGCTCGGCTTCTTTCTTCTTTCGCCGAAGAGTTCCGAATCCTACATTCAGTAGCGTGCAGTTGAGAATCCTACTTCCAACCGCGATCAAGTGACAAGGTACGTACGACTCTTTTTGGGAGAAGCGGTGGGACTGTCTTTGTATGAGTTCCTCGCCGCTTCCTTGCTTGAATGAAGAGGTTGGCTGTGCCGAGACAACAGATATTCAGCCCACTCTTTCAAAATCGCTGCCCGTTCCTCGGTTGATCCCTCTCCCGGCTTGATCGCCTTGAGTCTCTTTTCGAATTCTTTAACCTGAGCCGCTTCTGCACGCCAACGCTTGTGTTTTAGTTGATTGGCTTGACAGCTGACCTTGTGCCCTCCGTACCCTTAGATAGGTGAATTCGTGCCCGCGGCGAGGCTAGGTGCAAGGCTGAGCTCACGGAGAATCGCTTGGGTTTGGTGGGCACGGAGTCCATTGAGTCGCTCACCCCTGCAACTTTCATTTCTTTAGTCTGCTAGAACGAGTAGAGATGAATCGAGGAGCGGTACCGTGAGTATGAAGAAGGGATTGATTTCGTTTTCGATGGCCTCGGCCCAGTGAATGGAACTTCTTCAAGGGCGATGGATACTTTTCCGCAGGTTCATCTGTATCACCACCAGGCTTTTCGGATAGTTGAGTTTCGTCAATGCGCAATTCCTTGCTTCGCCGCTCAATCGCATTCCCAGCGAATCCGTTGCTCGCTCTCTTATTTTCCACAGTTATCTCTTTGCTTGCCCGCTTGGATTCGACCTCATACTCACGACTCTGACGCCTTGCTATCACCTCCTGGCTCTCACGGATTTGTAGGCGCGGGCTGGGGCTGATCTTTCGAGGCTCTTCTTGGTTTCCATCGGGACTCAGCGTGATGGCAGGCAGCACACTTTCGTCTTGAAGCCGGCCGCTGCTCATCAGAAACCCTCGACCGCTGGGAGTGGCTCGAGAAGAGTCGGAGCTGCTGGCGCTCAACCACCTCGATCCTTCCATAAGGCCCGACAGGCGCCTTGTGTTTACACTCTTATTGGAATCGCTGAACTGCTGCGTCGTGTTACCGTTAGTGGAGGCTTCTGCCTTCACTGGTTCCCGTGTCTCGCGAACGGGTGGTGAGATTGTGGTGCTCTGCTTCTTACTCTTTCTTCTGTTTTTCTTCTCTTTATCCTTCTCCTGCTTCTGTTCCTTTGGTTCCCGCTCGATGGTTGAACTCTTGCCGATGAGCTTCATAGAGATGTTGCGCATAATCTTCTTTGGGAAGGCCCCAGTGGTATTCTTGCTCGCATCGTCAGGTTGGCTTTGTTCATTTCCCTGCTTCTTTTTGGCTGAGTCTCGCTCCTTTCTGCTGCTCTTCTTTTTCTTCCTTTTCTCGGGTTTAGCAGGCTTCTCTGGGGCAGCTGACGGTGGAGGAGGAGTCTGAACGGGCAAATCAGGTAAATAGTCATCTTCACCTCGAATGTCCATTTCGTCGTCACCCTCAGTCAGCGATTGTTCCTCATCATCACTCATTTCGATTTTGTTATGTTTGACCGCTGATCGGGGAGTCTCTCCGCGGATATCCTCTTCATCCTCCCCATCTGTTGGCTCAGCCTCTTCATCCTCTTCCTTCAACTTAAGTAAGGGGCTGGGAGGATTCACTGCCTTTCCGCGAGGAGTGGTCTCAGAGTCCTCTCCTCGTATGTCCATCTCGTCTTCATTCTCCGTCAATTCCTCTACTTCTTCATCCTCCTCCGCAACGACAGGTCTATCGCGAGGCGTTGGCTCACGAATATCCTCCTCGTCTTCACCTTCTGTTGGGCTGAGGTTTTCCTCATCGTCCTGCGGCGATTGGATCTTCGGCGGCCCTCGCGGAGTCTCCTCCCCTCGTATGTCCTCTTCGTTCTCGCCTTCACTCTCTTCAGCGCTCTCAGGCTGCTCCAGCGCTGGGACAGTTGCTGGGTCGGGCTCCCCGTGATTTGGAAGCTGGTTGTCATTCTGCTGTCCCGTCTCCTTGCACTCGTCATTCGTCTGTACCATCTCTTCACTAACCTTCGCAGTTTCCGTTGGTAATTCTTCTGCGGTAGCAGCGGTGGTGGGTTCCTTCTCGACAGTACTCTCCTCTGTACTGCCGTCATCATTATTTGCTGAAGAAGAGTCCTCTTTCGAATCCACGGGCTCTTCAATCCGTTCAGCGCCTGAGCTGCTGGGCTCGGGATTGACAGTCGTCGGCTCTTCGGTAGCTATCTCAGTTGTGGCCGGCCGTACCAGAATTTCGTGGGAAGATGCTGAATACACCGTTTCAACCGGTTCGCCCACCATGTCTTCGTCACCATTCCTCGGACTCATGATTGGTGCCACCGAGTCGCTGTCCACCCTGCGCATGTGGGATTCCTTCGTCCCCACTCTGAGCCCTTTCTGCTTGGAAGAGATCACAGCATGGCGCAGAGTCTCGGTATCCCGCTCATCCAGAGTCCTGCCCCTCTTATCCCAGAGGCCTTTCACCTTGGCGATCTGGCCTGCTTAGAAGCATGAGTACCATTGTCAGCGCGGCTGCGACTTAGTCCAGGAGTTGCTGAGTTGGGATTCGAACCAATCTCGGGAAAGGAATCCCTTCGTGGGCCTGTGCGGAACTGACGTAGTTGCGGAGGTTGCTTCTGGGCCAGCAAGAGGCTTGCCGCCTTCTTGTCGTCATTCTTAACACAAAAGAATTAGATCAGGTAAATTCTTCAAAGCCGTAAGATCCTGGTGTGTACCAGCGTGATGTCAGTGAACTGCAGTTTATTGTCTGTACCCAGTTTCTGTATTAGACAAGAGCAATGTTAAGTTTGCTGGAGGATGAAGTAACGCAGCACAAAAGAGAGGACAGTACAATTGTCATGCTGCTGTAAATCCGGTAAGCCATGGCAATCAGTGGATAGGCATCCATTGTTGTCATTTGCGTAGGAGTAGGGGCTGTCGCAACTGTCTCGTCGACTGCGGCAAAGGGAAAGAAGGAGACCAAAAGTGAGGAACTCGAACGAGGGTAGACGAGGATGTATGGCCGATTGTGAGCACGTACAGTCAAGTTTGCCGAACCAGAAGATTTCCTTGGAAAGCGTCCGGCAAAGTGTGAATGATGCACCGGCACGCACCGCAACCACCTGGCGCGTACGTAACTCAGATTGAACCTCGATCGGAACCAGAATGCCAGCATCCTCCTTCTTGGCGCCACCCGAATCTTCCGCAACCTCTTCCAGGTATGCTTTCATTGTTTCCTCGGTCAATCCTAGCCGTCCGTCGTGCGGACAACCGCAGGTCCACACGGTGCCATCAGTGGAAAGAAAGACTGAGTGGTCATCGCCAGCATCTATCTGAAGGATAGAAACGTTCCTATCGAATGTAACAGACGTCGTGAGTGAGCTGCATAAGACGTCTCAAAAACGATGAGCTAAGGAACGCGTACCCAAGAGCTTCAATGGGACGCGGCATCCACTCTTCGGTTTCTGAGCCGTGACCCAGCTTTCCCCAAGAGCCGTCTCCCCACGAATACACCTTGCCATCTGCGGTGAGAGCCAAAATATGATGCGATCCGCAGGTGATGTTCTTGGTCTTGCCCTGTGGAAGATTGTATACAATGCGCGGCTGCGGCCCCCGCACCCAAGCCTCTTGGCCTCGCCTTCGCTGTGCAGCCCGCTTCGTCTTTCGGCCATGCACGAATGCGCCGAATGTGTACACGTCACCGCGCTCTATAGTTGCACAAAGATCATGAATAAGTCTTCAGTGGTACAGCATGAGAGGACAAAGCGATAGCTACCTGAGAGCACTGCTGCATGGGCTTCGCCCAAACACACCTTGGCCACTCTCACGTTCGCCTCTCCAGGAAAGGAAACGATGCGAGGAATCGTGGTTCCATTGCCCCACACGTAGAGTTCTCCTCGTGCTGTGATGAACACGCGAAGAAGTTAAGAAACAAAGCGAAAGACTACGCATCACAGGCGTTTTTGATGCGAACCCGTGATGGCTGCCGTCGTATCCCATCCGCAGGCCGCCCATACGATCCGGTGCTTGCTCAGCCCTTTCACCGCACGCGGCTGCGCCTCGTCCTCTGCCGTTCCATGTCCGAGCCGGCCGAATGCCCCGCTGTGTACATGTACCATCATCACGAATGTTAGCAAAGTTCCGTCACTTCGGAGTTGACGTGGTCACACTCGAGTGTCGCTCAGCACTGCGATCCTTCCTCCACCATTTTCACCTCCTTTGCTTCATGCTCCGTCCTCTGGCCATCATGAAAGAGAGGAGAAGACGAGGAGGATCGAGTGCCGTACCTTCCCCACGCGTACAACTCCGCTTGGTCTGTTGTCGTTCATCGCACAATTCCGAAAAACAGTGAGAAATTCCGTCACACGCTACACAGTAAAAATAATTAAAATTTTAATATATCATTATTATTTAAAAATAGAAATAAATGATTTATATTAAAAGCAGTGCTTTCTGTGAATGAATAAATTATTTTAAAAAAGATTAAAAGTGCGAAAACGAAAACGAAAGCGAAGACGAAGAAGAAGAAGACGGACCTGAGATGAGGACGTAGTGGACGTTCTTGGGATCGAATCGGCCCTGCGCGATGAATCTCGCGCGGAGGATCTTCCCTTCGTTCCCCGCCTCCTCGACAGCAGCGATGGCTTGCGGTTGTGGTTGCGTCCCTCCGTCGATCGCCGCCACTGATGGGGGAGGGACCTCGTCCCCCTCCCTCTGGGCCTCCACGATGACCACAAGGGGCTCCGCCATCCCTCTTCTTCTTCTTCTTCCCTATTCCGATTCTCTTCTAATTTGATTTTTCTAAAATGTTAAATAATTTGATGACTACAAGTACAAATGAATCGAAAAGAGAATTGGATTGATTGTTGAAGATGCTGGCGAAGGATGATTATGTTCAAAAAAAATCACTATTCGCGACACCAAGCTCGTGTCTCCGTGTACATCACTGGGGAACCGACCAATCGGCGTCCTGGGACACCGAAATCGTTTCTTGTCGACATATCGTGCTTTGAATTCTTGAATGAAATTAAATAGGGTATATAGCTTGGATGAGTCAAGTCTCTCCACTTTCCAAGAGACCATTCATGCTTCTCTGCCAGGAGCATCAAATAGTCCTTGTGGTAAAGAATGCATTTTCTAAACACCATCAGAGCTGGGCTTAACATACATTTCTGCCTCCAGGTGAACTTGCGCACGGGAATGGCCATTCTGTGCCTACATTTGCGGATGCTCTGCGTTGTCATCGCTGCCTGGATGCATCGAACGCGCTGGAGTCTCTGGAAAGCGAGAGACCTACACCGCCGAGTAGTAGGTCCAAAGCAGAACCAGTTCAAGCAGATTCACTTGGAGATTTCCTCATCGTGTAGAGAAGTTTGGCCATCAGAAGAAGGCAGCACGCGCATGGAAACGAGGGCGGCGGCGGTCTCGGCATTATGTCGTCGCTCGGTCTCGAGATGCCGAAGAAACTCTGCGATCCACTGATGCTCCTGCATCTCCTTCGCCGACCTGCTATCCACGGATCGCGAACGTACCAGCTGTCGTCTGCGCTGCTCCAGGAACTTCTCCATCACCATCGCTATCTCCTCTTTGGAATAGTTTTCGGCCATTGCTAGCGCTTTGATGCTCTATAGAGGTTATCAAAGCGCAATCAGCTTCATTCTTTTCAGGCTAGAGCTTCTCTGACTTGTGTACCTTTGGCATGGCCCTTGCCTCCTCTGAACCCTGGGGCGCTGTAACTCGACTGTTATGCACAAGGGACTTGTAAATGACTGGAAACTAAGGGAAGACATAAGAGTAGGTACCGAAGTTCTAACTTCTTCTGGAGCTCCAAAGCTGCCTGCTTCCTCTCTTGCTCATCGATGGCGCGCTGCCTTCGATAGCGTCCTTCCACATCCCGATCATACGTTGCAGCCTCAGGACAAAGTCGCTGCATGAGCTCTTCGATCCGATGCACAATCTCGGGGCATCCTGGCCGTCGGTCTAGATTGTAGAATTGCAAGACTTGGTTAGAATCATCGCCTTCACCACCTAGATCGTGAACTCTGCTCATACCCGGATCAGGACCCCAGCAATCCTCAATCAGGCGACGGAAACCATCTGGGCAGTCTTCAGGAATCGGTGGCCTCTTTCCTGCAACTACCAGATCCTCGATCTGGCTCATGAAGCTTATCTCTCCAAAATAGAACTGACGACTAGCGATCTCCCAGAAGATCACCCCGATGGAATACACATCAGCTTTTTCCGTGTAGATCTTGTTCATCATCACCTCCGGTGCCAGCCACACTGCCCCGTGTAACCATAGTTGAGCTATCTTCTTTCCATGCATCAGTGAGTGACGTTCATGTACCTGGATTACTGACTCGACGACCGGCTGTGTGGTAGGCAGCGCTGAGAGAGACGCCAAAATCACACACCTTGGCCACAATCTCGGCGTTGGGCGACACATCGGCCAACAGGATGTTTGGACTCTTCAGGTCACGATGCATGATTGGGGGTGATGCACTGTGCAGGAATGCACATCCCTTCGCTGTATGGACGACAACACATGAGCCCACCAGGGTGAAATGGGAAGGAAAAGGGTTCTTTTGCTGCTTCGTACCAATGTCCTTGGCGATCTTCAGTCGCAGTACCCAATCCAAGGGCTTGTCCGGATCGCCGAGATAATGATGGAGTGGCCCGCTGCCGATGAACTCGGTGACGATGCATGGGGGCTCAGTACAAAATCCCAGCATGGTCACTAAGTTAGGATGAGCAAGGCCACTGCAATACAGAAAGAACGTTAGCGCCCACCATCCTGAATGGAATCGAAAGGCTGACTCACCTCATTATCCACACCTCATGGCGGAACTCTTCAAAGCTGAGGAGTCGTGCCTCGGCAATCGCCTTTTCCTCATCCTCTTCGCTCATGGTGAGGGCTTCAGCTTCATCAAGGAGGCTACGAGACAGCGCAAAAGCTGCGTTGGACCGAAGCTCCTTAATGGCAACTGGCTTGCCCTTATAAGAGCCTTTGTACACGATCGCAAATCCACCTGAGATGCCGGCGTAAAGAGCATTCCAGTGAGTTATTCGTAGTAAAAAGTCAATGTGCACTGTGATGTCAGTACCTTCACCAATGGGCTGTGCTTCCTTTTCTACCTCGCTGAAGTTAATCTTGTGGCCGTCCAGATGAACCATCGCCAGATCTGGTGCTGCGACATCCAACCTCACGCAAGTCGGCTCACTGGCTCTCGATCCATCACCTAATCATAAGTAATTAAGGCTAAGTCCTATTGCCATGGTTTAGGTCGTCATGGTCATAGACTTACGTGCACGGTAGCAGTAGAGGAAGGCATCATTGGGGGTGATAGCAGCTTGTTGGCACTCTTCGAATGGGAACAAATGTGGTTTCTGATTGAGGCTGTGGAATACCATGCAGTGAGGGCAAGGTACGAAGAGTCGAGCCTGTTGACGTGGTGCATGTATGAGTTTAGACCCAACAGTAACTCAATCTACAAGTTCAATCTACGTACATCGATGCTATACCACTCCTTGACCAGCGAATCAACGGCTGCGAACACAAGCCAGCAAAGGTTGGACATCTGCTCTCCACGCATTTCAGTGCGCACCAGAACCTGCAGAGTGCTCTCTTCTGGGTCCAGCTCGATCAAAAT
>CDEZ01023317.1:8513-23019 GCA_000826365.1 Acanthamoeba royreba
CGCCCACCATCAACCCAAGTGAGTGGAGTCAGTCACCATCCTATTCCATTTTTATTTTTAAAATATTTTAATGATAAAGAATGCAAAATATGCAAAAGAAAATGAATTGCGAATAATGACTGACGGGGACTATGCGGGGAGGAGGGGGGTACGAGGTGCTTGTGCGGGCCAGACGAGAGGGTGCGCGCCCACTGGGCGGGACGGGTGGCGGGCAGGACCCATGAGGAGGCGGCGGAGCGACCGCCGGCTGTAGCGTGGAAGGCGACGCGACGCATAGTCGTGTGTGTCTTTCTTGTGTTCTTCGCGCTACTCGCAAGTGTTGTTGTTTTGCAAACCACTTCGTTGGTCAGGTACCTCACCTCTTCTTCGATAGACGCTATAGCACCTGTGTGTATGTGTGGGTGGGCGGAGGATGAGTGACCTATTTTTCTCCTTTTTCCGTTTGAACATAAAAGAGAAAATAGAATAAAATTCATTTGTTATATATTTGCGTGTAGAGCTGTGTAGCGGGTGTGTTTGTGGCCACCACAAGTTAACTCTGCCCCAGTTAGGGGTAAACAAAAGGAGGCTCACCTGTTTGGGTAGTGGTATGGGGGGGATGGGGATGAAAGGGCAGGACTTCTCTTCTGGACCAGGGGAAGGATAGAGAGACCAAAGATGTGGGAGACCCAAAGCAACAGTCGATTTTGGTATTAATCCTCATTGACATCTCCGCGAGTTTTCATGTGGAGGCCGTAAGGAATCACGTTAAGGTGGCGGATGACAAAGTATAGCAGAAATCTCCGAAAGGACACGCGTCTCTTGCCTAAACAGGAGCACTCCGCTTACCCTCGAACAACAGGGGGTACGCGTCGACGCGTCAACGCGAAGCAGACATACAGCCCCTCGAGAGATGAAGAAGGCCGGGAAGACCCTTCCCAAAGATTGGGACAGGGACAACCAGCGCAGCGGAAGGACCGCTGGCAGGCGGGGCTCCGAGACATGGACTGGCGAAGAGGAGGCCGCCATGCGGAACCCCTACGCCACCTCGCCCGCAACATCAGCGCCGGCCCCGAGCTCGTCAGCTGGGTCTGGTGTTTCGGGTTCGTCCATTGCCCGCAAGAGGTGGGAGATCCGATCGAGCGAGGTCATTCGGGATGGTGAAAAATTGGGCCAAGGAGGATTTGGAGCCGTCTACAAAGGGTACACCATCTTGTTCCCTCATCTTCATATCTTGTGTTGTTCTCCCTACATGTTTTGCGCCTCAGGACATGGCGAGGTATGAAAGTTGCCCTCAAGCAGCTGTTGGATGATAGCGAGGATTCAATTGAACAATTCAAGAAGGAGATCGAGACGATGAGGTGCGCCTCCTTGCCTTGTTCGAAGACCCCTTACACATCTTCTTTCTTGAGAGAGAACTCTTGAAGAATCTTTGTCAGATATCTTCTTTGTTGACCTTCATCCCCTTGCAGTGAGTTACGCCATCCTAACGTGGTCTTGTTCTTGGGAGCCTGTCTGGAGCCGGGCAATGTGTTCTTCATCACTGAGTTCGTAGCCAACGGAAACCTGCACGAGATGGTCGCTTCGTACAAGCCCCCATGGGTCAAGCGCGTACAATTTGCACGCGACATTGCTCGCGGCATGACCTACCTTCACGAGAACGAGCCCACCATCCTTCACCGCGACCTCAAGTCTCTTAACGTACTGGTACGTGCATGAGCCACAACTCTTTATTACACGCACTTGCAAGTGACGGAGTGAGGTAACTGGTCTTTCGGCCTTCACAGATTGATGAGAACTACGTGGCGAAGGTGGCCGACTTTGGTCTCTCCAAGGAGAGTAACAAAACAGCTGGCGTTACTGTTGGTGATGTGGGCACGGTGAACTGGTAACGAGATTCGCTTCGCTCTCATCGCCACTCCCATGGTGAATCGCTAACGCGACAATCGCTCAACAGGACTGCACCAGAGCTGATGGACGGAGGCAAAGCCTCGAAGGCGGCAGACGTGTATGCCTACGGTATTGTCTTGTGGGAGATTGTGACGGGCGAGTTCCCCTTCGCCGACCAGACCACGTTCCAAGTCATCAAGGCCCTTTCCAACGGAGAGCGACCTGCCATTCCCCGCTCCACCGATCCTGAGTATGCTCGCCTCATCTCCGATTGCTGGCAGCAGGACCCTGCACGCAGGCCAACCTTCATGGAATGCCTCTCGCGGCTGGAGGCTCTCTATGAAAAGGCTCGCGCGGTGGCCGATCCATCGGAGCTCATCATCGTGGTGAACCGTAGCGCCGGAGGCAACAGCGGGGGCTCAAAGTCGCTCAGCCCACAGCCGAGTGGGGCCAGCAACTATGTCTCCGATCCCTCCCGTAGCAAGCACCTCTCTCCTCCTGGCTCTCAAGCGGGAAGGGAAGTCAGCCCCAGGCGGCGAGGCTCAAGTCCCCAGGACGGTGGGGAATATAGGACGGCACCGAATTCCTTGCTGCGACCACCATCGAGGGAGGGATACGACTCCAGTGACGACGATGATGATCTCTACTACGACGAGTCGCTCAGGGCGGGTACAGTGGGCGGACACACGCGCAACAAATCTACTGAGGGCGGCAGGCGTGGCGAGTCGCGAGATAGGGATCGCGACCGTGATCGCGAGAGGGACAGAGATCGAGATCGAGACTCACGCGACAGGGAACGCGAGCGAGAGCGTGATCGTGAGCGTGAACAGCGCGATCGCGAACGCGAGAGAGAACGCGAACGGGAGCGCGAGAGGGAAAAGGAACGAGAGCGGGAGCGAGAACGCGAACGCGAGAGAGAACGGGATCGTGAAAGAGAGCGGGAGAAGAAGAACAAGTCTGGCGACAAGGGCAGTGGTAGGGACCGGGATAAGGACAGAGACCGAGATCGAGACAGGGACAGGGACAGAAGCCGAGATAGGGAGAGGGAGAAGACAAGGAAGGGCAGCAGAGATGAGAGTAAAAGCGCACCCAAAGCTAAGCCCACGGACACAGGTTATCTCGAGGATCTATTCAACATGTAAACCTTTGTTGCAGGTTCGTTTATCAATATCAGCAACATCATCTAGTCCAGATAACTCGCTGCTTGCTGTACACTTGAGATATATCCTCACTTGACTCACCATTTATGTACGACCCATCTCGATCTGTTCTCGATCCCTGGCGTCCGCAACCGCATTGACGTAGTCACCTTCAAACACGGTAAGTTGGCCTGCCGCCATGACTCCTCATCAAGGAAGGGAACGTACAGATGAGATGATCATTCATGAAGAACGGAAGAAGAAAACGCATCATAATTCGCAACCAGCTCTCCTTGTGTAGGTTGCGGATCACCTGTAACGTACAATCAGCATGCTTGTAACTGGTGTGATTGTGTGATGACCTTCTTCGGATACATACATTTATGCTTGTTAGGCCCACCAGCTGTAGGTAGATAATATGATAAAGTTGAGCCGATTCGACAATGCGGCCTGCCGGATCGATGTACTTGAGGATACCCGCATGCTTGTACGAAGTGCCTTGGGTAGCCACTCCGGTAACAAAGCACAGAAGGTTGTTGCGGAGAGAGTTGACTTCTGGCACCTGCTCAGCCAAGTGACGGGTGGTTCAGTTGAGGACTCAGCAAGGTCGAGATAATGCATACGTACCTCTTGCGACTCCTTCTTGGTCATCTTAAGGAGTCTCTTCACAAGCCAGTAAGGAATACCGAGGGGAAGGCGAGGTACCACGTCGTTCCTATTTACAAACCTGTACAGCCGATCGCCTATCCTATCGGTCAAGAACTGTGCGAATTGGCTGCATCATGGTGAATCAGCGCTTCTTTCAAGTCTAAAAGACACACAAGACAACGTACACATCACCCAATCGAGGCTGTCCGAATGTGTACACTCCGCCAATGTTGTCTTCACTATCCGGGAAGTCCTGTTCGAGCTTCTATAAAGTACACTTGGGCAATGTCGTGGTATGGTTCTCGTACCAGTAGCATCTGCGCAACAAAGAGAGTGGCCAGAGCTCCACCAAGGCTGTGCCCCGTTACCCATAGTTTTCGTCTCTTTCTGAATGATGGGTTGATGTTAGAGGAACAAATCCATTGACCAATCCGCGGCGAGCGCACCGTGGCCCCTCAAAACGTCGCAGCTGCACAGTACGATCACGTTCGAGGATTCCCAACTCACGCAATTGCTCGATGATTTGATCGTACGCAGGAGCCTTCCGGGAGCTCGCCTCAAGCTTGTCGTGGTAAGCGCTCAGCCCAGTTATGCGTAGGGCAAGCTTACGGTTCCATGCGAATACCGTCGCAAGCCAATGTTGCAGAGTTCCAATGAGATGAGTCTTAAAACGATAGAAGAACGAACGCCTCACAGGCAAGACGTGGACGATCTCGTTCTCTATGTTGAAACACTATCAGATGAATCACACATGGACTCGGAAGGGTGGCTATACCTAACTCTGCTTGTAATCGTTCCGCTATGGCGGCAGCCTCCTTCTCGATCGGATTGATGCCAAGAGCGCTAAGGAAGCCAGCATGTACGTGACCTGCACACTTCCATATCAGTGACCTAGTGTTCTCGACCTTTACGATCGAGAGTGGACGTACCCAGACCTTCTACAGGGATGAGGCTAGCTTGAATGTCGGTGATAAGATTCTTAAGGTTGAGCGGATGTGTGCCACAGAAGGAGAGCAGCACCATGTGCTCGTTGACGGCCAAGAACGCTTTGGTGTATTTGTACCTTACATCAAATGCGGACGGTGAGACAAGCAGACCGACATCCACAGGATTGGATGCTCTTACCTATACACTTGGCAGGTGGAGAATCCCCATTTGGCGACCTCACACCGTATGATCTCGGTGTTCTCGTAGGCCAGCTTGGCTGCAAGACCCAATGAATAGGCCTTTGCATGCGAGTACTCCTCGTCTCCGAACACGTACTCCTTCATCGCTTCCCGTTGCTGGCGCGCCTCCATTGCGGCCTGGCTTACCGTATATACATCAGATCAACGCTACCTTGATTCCTGCGACTAAGAGAGCGAATGTACCTGACGATTCATCACAGAGTCGGTGGGCCACACACAGAATGCGCCTTCAAAGCGAGTGTCCAAGCAGTTGACCAGCGAATAGGGCCGTCCGGTTTCCTTGTGATGCCCCACAAAGTGCTGCAGCACCCATCTCAAGTTGCGCTCAAACACGACCAACCCTGCATTCGCCATCATCCCACGATGAGTGACACCATCATCATGCACATCATCATCATCAAAGGAGAGGAATGAAGCAGATCATCACCGTAGAACCACACAAGGAAGGTCACTCGTAGCAGGTTGTTGAGGGTGCGCTCCAGGCCAGGCACATGGCGCAGGCCTCGGAGGATGGGCGCCAGGATGTGGGTCGTGAGGATGTAGAGCCACAAGGAGAGCAGGCTCTTGGCCAGCCGCAGCGCCACCGCCGCGCCGACAATGGCCACCACCCCGGCGATGCCCGCCGCGGCCGTGGCCACCACACCGAAGGCGAAGATGACCCAGAGCCACCACTCGCCCGGCCACACCCACAGCCATACCACGCCAACCGTCACCATCGCCAGCAAGACGCCCAGGCCGAGTGCCAACCACGGCGACCACCGCTGGCGGAAGAGCGCCGTGTCGTGGTCGTACCGCTGCTCCAGCTCGCGCTTCACCTGCTCCACGTTGCCGCTACTCCTCGACCTGCTCACCTCCTCCGGTGGTGCTGCAGACGATGATGATGATGATGATGATGCTACATGAGGAAGAACTGGAGGAGGAGAAGAAGAAGAAGAAGAGAGGTCGAGTTGGGGAAGGCTGTGTGAGCGTCCAGGCTGGTGCAGCTGTAGAACGCCGGTGCCGATGCCCTTCCGTTGACGGAGTGGCCCCTCCTGACTAGTCTCCGCCATCATGGAATATTAATATTATTATTATTGCACAAAAACCTATTTGACGCGAGTGGACCGGTAAGCGAAGAAGAAGAAGAGTGATGGTGATGCTGGGCCGTCGGCCAGCTTCATGACCCCGACCTCAACTCTGCGAAATTCGAACCAAATTTTGGACTCAAACTGTTTCATTTTTTCGAAATTTACAGAAGCGCAGGGGCAGTGCCCTTGGCGAGTGCCATTCCTGAAATCTGCTCGTCTTGATCTGCATTCATCAACGAAACATGTGAATCACTCGGTGCTACTGGACCTCCCTTGCCTCTAGTAAGTGACAACGTTTGGACCATCATTGTGCTGGAAAGGGGTTACTTATGTGTAGATTCTTATAAGCAAGAAGAGGGAATGAAAGGGCAAGCATGGTGAGGTATGCATTTACAAGAAGAAAGCCATATCGTTATGTGCCAGCCCTATCGAGCACACAAAATGTATCATGAATGTGGACGGCCCTGGCACACCCCATCATGGTCTAGGCGAGTGCATATGATCTGCAACCAATATGGGGCACTGATGCACAGTGGTGGCCCTGCGGGATCTGTTCGCAACAGGCGAAGGAGTGAGCGTGGTCACATCATGGCGCAGATCAGATCGTCTTAGCCGGACTCTTGGCGTTCTTGCCCTGTCTGGCCCGCGAGACCTCATCATACGCAACCACCTCCTCCGTGGGCACGTTGGGCCGACCTCGTCGAACCTGTGGTGGCACGAACTGTCCTTTGCCTCCTGCATCACCATCATACACATGCAACATCAGATCTATTACTCCTCTTATTATTTATGTTTCTTATTTATTTATTTTAATATATAAATAAATGGAATGCAATGGTACCGCGGCGTCTGGGAGCAGAGGTCTGGTAGTCGGGTGGAGGTTCCACGAGCTTCATGGGCGGAGGTGCCGAGTAGGTGGGGGCCGCGAACGACGGTCGGCCGTCGTCCGGACCCGACTCGTCGAGGGAGGGCAAGCTCACCTTTTTGGCCTTTTTCGATGGCGAAGGCCGCCCTTGTTGTGCCGAAGTGGAGGAGGTGGTGGTGGTGGATGAGGCATCCTGATCATCTACGAAAGGAGGCGGAGGCAACTTGATGGGTGCCGTCTCGATCTTGCGCTTGCGCGTAGCGGCTGTGTCCTCGATGTGCATCGCATTGCCCTCGTCTGCTTGCTGCTGTTGTGCCTCCCCTACGCTAGTAGGTACGTCGTCCTCTTGTTGGACCTCTTCCTCGCTACTGTCATCTCCATACGCGCCCAGCAATGCGTCCATCTTTTCTGATCTTTTGCTTCTGTTTCGTTTTCTCCAAACCAATTACGAAATGGCAAGTCGATTGGGAAAAGGAAAAGAAAATATTTTCTTCCAGATTGAATTGACTTTCAATTGACTCTTGCTGACTTACAAAAAGATTTGATTTTGATTTTCTGTTTTGTTGGTCGCCTCGCTTTATCGCCACACAGCGTGAGGAGGACGAAGGAGAGTTGCCCTCGTCTTGCCCTCCGTTTTTATCCGATCTTTATAACGCCCCTCACCTTGGCCCGTATTAAATAATTAATTAATTTGAAATTTTGGAGTCGGGAATTCGAGACCAAGATGATCATGGCNTTGGAGTCGGCGATCCTGGTGGCCTACGCGGCCATCCTGGTGATGGCGCTGGTGCCCATATGGCTCGGCGCGCACCTGTCACTGGAGCAGAAAGCGGTACCGCCCGACCACCCATCCCATGTGCGTGTAGCGCCATCATCATCACGATCGCCATCTCACCACAGTCGATCTTCCTCCTCTCTATTCTCAAAAGGTGGAGACGATGAAGGCCAAGGATGCCTACATGTTCCCCATCATCGGCAGCTGCGTCCTGTTCGGCCTCTACATCCTGTTCAAGCTCTTCTCTAAGGAGCACATCAACATGCTCCTCACGGCCTACTTCCTCTTCTTTGGCATCATGGCCGTCTCGGCCACCCTGCGGCCCTTCATCGCCCCATTCTTCCCTCGATCCCTGCGCGAGGAGAAGCCCCACACATTCACCCTCTTCTCCACCTCCTTCGAATGGACCGTCATCGACATCTTTGCTCTTATTCTCGGCACGGGCATCGGCGTGTGGTACGTGATGACCAAGCACTGGGTCGCCAACAACATCCTCGGCCTCGCCTTCTCCATCCAGGGCATTGCCCTTCTCTCCCTTGGCAGCTTCCAAATCGGCTGCATCCTGCTTGTACGCCACATCGTCTCCCTTAAGTTATTTCTTTTGCCTGATTTATATATTTACCGTTTTTATCTAATAATATCAATAATAATATCAATAATAATAGTAACGTTATCGGTTTATTGCTTTTTTAAAAATTGATCCTAAAACGCGGTGTGCAGGGAGGACTGTTCCTTTACGACATTTTCTGGGTGTTCGGTACGGATGTCATGGTCACTGTGGCCAAGTCCTTCGATGCGCCTGTCAAGCTGCTGTGGCCCAAGGACATCTTCGCCGAGCATCTCCACTTTAGCATGCTCGGTCTTGGTGATATCGTCATTCCTGGTACTCATTAGACAGAACCGGCAATTGTTGCATCATCTGAGTCTGGTGCATCTGCGCGACAGGTATCTTCATCGCCCTCATGCTGCGGTTCGATGTCTACCGCGCCCGGAGGCAAAAGAACAAGAAGAGTTATCCCAAGCCCTACTTCTACTTTACGTACATTGGCTACATCCTGGGCATGCTCTCAACTATCGGAGTCATGCACTTCTTCCAGGCTGCTCAGGTGATCTTTAGCAGTTCTTCTTGGATAACCGTGTTCCGTCACTCATGCCGTTTCTTCTTTCTCCAGCCTGCACTCTTGTACCTGGTGCCATTCTGTATTGGCTCGTCTCTTCTGGCATCTGTCTTGCTGGGCGAGGTGCGAGAGCTAATTTTCTACAGTGAGGAGAAGCCGGATAAGAAGCCCAAGACCAAGGATGCTGACGGCAGTAGCCAGAGCAAGAAGAGCAAGAAGGCTAATAAGGGAGGTGGCAAAAAGAAGGCGTCAAAATAGACAAAATAGACCAACGTTATGCCTGATCCACTGCCACCATCGTTTACCTGCTTGGATTGTGAGGCGGTGGCTTTGTTTTGGCGAGCGAGCAAGCCATATCTGTATGTTGAGCTATGGCAGGAACGAAACTGAAATCAAGAGGTCTGTGGCCTAATGGAAAGGCGTCTGACTCCGGATCAGAAGGTTGTGGGTTCGATCCCCACCAGACCTGTAGCCGATCCTCTTTTTAACAGACAGAAATCCTCTTTTTGACAGACTTTTGCCACTTTGTACTCGCGAATGAAGCTTTTGGAAGGTACCTCTTGACTACATTTTCACTCCTAAGCGGTGTCTGCTGGATGTATGGTAACGACACTACCGACCCTCATCTAGGCCTTGGCAACAACAGTTGGCCATTTGCGACCGGCATGGCCCTCATGATACGGTCGAATCATACTTCCAATTGCCTTGCTGTGACCGCCATGACCGATTGGCTGTGGTGGATTCAAAGTGATCCTCTTACTGCTGAACTAGCCGAAAAGTAAGACCAAGAAGGAACGCCCTAAGTTATAGGAGATTTTTGGCTGACCAACAACAGGACACGTCAAAAAAACGAGGGCTGCATTGCGTCATGTGTGCGTAGGATCATCTGAATGAGTGTAGCCCTTGGGGAGGCCTGCTCGACCCTCTTCCGCGAGCTGGACCTCGGTTTCACCCAACTTTTGTTCCAGACCCTGGGAGATTGCGTTTAGGCGTGTGTGATTCAAGACTGCCGTGAACTTGCGAAAGTACCTTCCAGTGTCGTTGAGCAAGGAAGGAGGCTGCCGTGGGCACGGTTACGGCAAGCGACTGTCCCCCTGAGACCACCAATTCCTGACCTGGAGCACTTCCGCTTGAATCTATGTATGTCCAAGTCAGATGCTAACGTGCATGTGCACAATGTGATGGGACGCCTACCGGGGCGGTAAGAAGGTTTCAGCTTGCCATCAATCAGTGAGACTCTTGGTTCGTCCTCATCGTCAGATTCACTTCCCTCATCAGCTTCCTCTTCTTCCTCGCCGGTTTCCTTGCTCTGTCTTGACTCCTTCTCGCCATCGGTTGGTGCCAGTGAAGGCAATACCTCGCTGAAATCGGTGATGTATTCTCCCGTCCACTCTCGACCCCTAAGTAGCAAGTAATCATTAAAGCGCTGTTATCACTCTAGGCTGCTGTCAGCGTACTTCGTCAGTGCCAGTTCCAGCTCATAAGGAGTGATGATGGGTTTGAAGAAGTCTTTCGAGTCAATGAGGCTGTTTTCTATTGACAGTGAGGAGTGATTAGACGAGGAGCCATCACTGCAGCTGAAAAAGGGCAATATACCAGGGCAGGCCACGAGAACGAAGACATCAATGTGCTCGAAGTTGGCTAACTTATGAGGATTCAGTTTACCCACCACAAAGGTGTAGTACTTCTTGCCGGCAGCCTTGATCAGTCGCTTCATGTGGTCAATAATTTGTAGATACTTGGCTGCACCTCAGCATTAGGTTAAACGGCAAATACAAGGAAAGAGATGCCAGTGAGCGTACAGACACCCAGCGTTCCCGCCACGATACCAATGATATCGGCGTCTTTGGTCTTTTCAACGAGAAAGTACCGTCGCATGAGAGTCTTGTTCATCGATAACGTTTCCCTTCTGAGTTCTTTACTATTGGGGCTGTAGCGCCAGATCTGATCATTACCCAATAGATGAGTACGCTACGAGGGATACTTGAGATCTTAACTTTGTGTACCTCTGCCTGGTTGTAAGTGATAAGGAAGTTGGTCAGCGTCGGGCCTTCATCTCCGATGAATAGCACGGTGTCGGATTTCCTATCATCGGGCGTCTTGCTCGGAGGAACTCTCCGACCATATGTTAATCTTTGGGGCGGCTCAGATCCTGTGTCGTTCTGTGTGCAGGGAGTGCCGCGCGTAGGATTTGAGATCGTATTAGACTCTGGCGCTGAAGTTTCTTGGCAACTGCACGATCCACAGGTTTCTGCGGCAGCTACAGAATAGGTATAAGAAGGGAGTCACCCAAGCTGATGAGTAGGGGTACCTTTGGAAGAGAGACGGATGCTCTTGTCGGGCACATAGAATCGGTCGACCTGACTCACCACAACTTGATCAAGGGGATACCCGGCCTCCCTGAGTTTATCTTCGAGATGCGGGGCAGCGTGGGTGTATTCAACATCGTAGTAAACCACCACTCTGGCATTTTCCTGTCGTCGGCATCACATCCGCTACGCTGTTATGACCGCGCTAACACCACCATTAACAACAAGAAGATGGACTCTGAGCTACCTTCAGGCCCGTAACACGTCTGTCAGTCAGAGGAAATGCGCTACTGAACTCCTGAACTGCATTCTCTACGTCAATAGTCTTACGACCAAAGACGAAGAGCACAGGCAAGTGAGATGTCCTGCGTAAAAGGCGTGTCAGATGTCATGACACCCATGCAGGCAAGCGAGGTGAGGTACGGAGAAAGGCAGGTTCGACCGTAGTGCACCACAATGTCGGCTCCCAAGTGCTGTGCAGCGACTTCATCCACGCAACACGCGCCGTACGATGTATCGCCCAGTACGAACACCATCACTGCAATCCACAAGCCAACATGTCGTGTGAGGATCAGCGGAAGACGCACATCAAAGGCGCCTTCTTCTCAGGAATGCCTCATCATCATCAGGGTGGTGGTACCTTCGGGTCCGAGGGCCGCACGGAGCCGACCGTAGACGTCGGGAGCGTACGGCAGCAGCTCATCTGGAAACTGCAGTGCCACCTGCATCCAGTAAAGACTCAGCATTCCTATCAACAATTTTATTTTATTTTATTTAAATTTAAATTTAAATTATATCTAAAATGGGATTAAGTAATAAAACTAAAATACAAAAGTGAGTTTCTATGATCATGGTGATGATGCACCAACCTTGCGGAAGGGACGAGACTTAAGGGTGTGGACTGTGGCGTCGAGATCAAAGTAGTCCGCGAGTGGGCACGGCAGCGGCTCCGGAGCGGTTGAGCGTTCCTCCGTTTGTCGGAGCATCTCCTCTGCTCCGGAATCGCCCCACAGCCTCACCGGAGGCGATGGAGTACTGCTGGCACCCTCGTTCATCCCTCTCCCGCTGTCCATCTCTCCCTTCTCCATCTTGAGTCAATATTTTCTTTGCAATTTCTCAAGTCATTTCCTTTTAAAACAAACTAAATGAAATTTCGTTTTGGTTTCATAAACGAAAAGTAATACTTTTTAGTTCTATTTATCAAAAGACTAGAGGAAGTAAGTAGGTATGATAAAAGCAGTACTCACTGGACATAGCCGCGGTCTTGGCGCTGCAGTGGCGGTCGAATTGGTGGCGCGGGACATTCACGTTCTGGGCCTGTCACGCTCCAGCCTAAGCAGCAGCACGAGTGGTGTGCGGAGTGAGCTCCTGCAGCAGCACGCCCTCGACCTGGCCGACACGCAGGCACTGGCCGACTGGCTGGCCGGTCCGGCCCTGCGTGACTTCTTCGCCGATGCTGACACCGCGCTGCTGATCAACAATGCGGGATTGCTCCAGCCTGTGGCAGTACCGGGCAGACAAGGACCATCAGCCATCATCAAGGCGGTGAATGTCAACGTGTCGGCGCCTCTGGCTCTCACTGATGCCTTTGTGGCGGCGACCGCCCACTGCAAGGATCGGCGCGTGATGCACGTATCCAGTGGAGCCGGCCGTAGCGCGTACCCGGGATGGAGCATCTACTGCGCCACCAAGGCGGCGCTGGATCATCACGCGCGGGCGGTGGCCACCGATAAGCTGCCCGGTCTGCGGATTGCCAGCATCGCGCCGGGCGTCATCGACACGGACATGCAGGCCGAGGTGCGAGCCAGCGATCCCGCCCAGTTCCCCAACCTGGACCGCTTCATCAGCCTCAAGGAAGAGGGCCGGTTGACCTCCCCGACTGACGCTGCCCACGGTCTCGTGAATCTCCTGATGAGCAAGAGTTTCGGACAAGTCGTGGATGGTGATCTGAGGACTTTGTCCGCTTGAGGAGTTCTCGAGAAGCCTCTTCGAGTCTGTTTCCCTTCCTGCACTTCTCCTCTTGTCTCGAGCATTGATGCCTATGGTCTCTTGTGATGATGGTGAATGCACACCACTCTCAGCATTAGACAAAAGGCCATCCACAGCCCGAATGATCAAGGAAAATTCTTTCTCTTATTTTCTTTATCAAAAGGAAATTATTTTCTTCATCTTTTCTCCGAGTAGCGGAAGATTAATCAAAAAGATCAAATCATGTTGCGGGGGCTGAAGGAGACGTCGTGCCGCGGATGGACCAAGCGATCCCAGCGGGGTCTCTTTGCCGGACGCCAGGTTGGCTACGGCAACCAAATCAGCTTTTCTCACCGCCTGTACAGCCTGCCTCCCTTCTAAACTTCCTTTTTTTAAACAAATTAAATTTCACATTTTCATCGCCTCAAGTGTACTTGGCAACATTTTATTCAATTTAATATTTTATTATTGGTATTTTGTCTTCTCTTCCTTTCACAGGATTTTAACTTGATTTTGATTTTTCTCTCTTCTCCCAAATGGGTTTTTCTAGGAATTATAATATATTTATGGCTGATGTCTGTGGTTGTGTGGGAATGCAGGACGCGACGAACGTGGAAGCCGAATGTGCACAAGAAGAAGCTGTACAGTGAGCTGCTTGACGAGACCTTCCGCGTTAACGTGACGACGGCCGCACTCCGCGCGATCGACAAGAAGGGCGGGCTCGATAACTACATTCTCTATACCGAGGACATGAAGCTAGACTCCCTCTTTGGCATCAAGCTCAAGGAGCGGCTCAAGCAGGTGCTGATTCCCTTTGTCCTCTTGTCCCTGATCATTGAAGTTACCCGGATGTGTTTGCTTTAGGCGTACGAGCTGAAGCATGGTAAGTCGTTCCGGGCTACACCTGAGCCGAAGGTATCTGTCAAGGACCAGTGGAAGCAGATCGTGGAGGAATATAACCGCAAGAAGGAGGAGCAAGCCGCTTCCGTCAATGCCTCGTCCCCGCCACCTGTTACGCAGCGCGAACAGAGCGAGATGGTCTGATCATCAAACGTTGTCTTACCTCTTCTTCAGGGTGCCCTTCCCGCAAGAGAAGGTCTGCTACTGACAGTGAATGAAGCTTATCTCTCCATCCCTTCCATCGTACCTGTGCCTCCTATCCTTCTCGGCTAGCATTCCTCCGTTGGTGGAAATTCAACAACCCACACAAGGTAAGTGTTGATGCAATTAAGGTTAACGTTGCTATACTAGGATATGTCTACGGCGGAAGCTGACTAGCTGGAAAATGGTCTATCGTGGCTATTGTGGTAAGAACCTTTTATGCGTACGCATCTCCGTTAACCGTTGGCGAAACACAACGCTCCGTGACAGTGGAGCGTGACGTCCTCCTTCACGGACAGCAACAACAACAACAACAACAACGAGAGAAGATGTTTTCAGATATCCTCAACAACAAACGGAAGAGCGATGGACGGCGGTACACCATCGTACAGCAACACAAGTACAATGAAATGATGCAGCAGCTCCAGAACCCCAACAAAAAGGCGGTAAGTCTTCTTCC
>CDEZ01023318.1:0-14041 GCA_000826365.1 Acanthamoeba royreba
ACACTTTTGAGTGAAAAGAAATTTTAGGAAAATAGACAGAAACGTTTCTTATTGGTTGTTGGGGTTGTGAAGCCTGTGTGTAACTAAACACAACATATTAAAAAAACCATTTAAGACAATAAAACGACAAGGAGGCCATGAGTGACAACGTGGTCTATTCGCTGGAGCGCTTGCGTCCGTCCTATGGGGGACGCCACGTCGTCGGCATGCACGACTTGCCAGAAGAGGTTCTTTTTTTCTCATTATTTTCAGATATTTTATTTCTTTATTTTCTATTTAAAATAAAATAGATTATTGAAACTGAAAAGAGAATTAAAAAATATGTTGTGCAGGTGTTGCTACATTTGTTCACGTTTCTGTACGTGGAGGACCTCTTGGTCGTCGGCGCCGTCTGTCGTCTGTTCCGGGCCATCGCCAAGGACCACGGCCTTGCCCATAACTACCGGTACGACACTACTTGAGTATGACTCAACCTCTACTTGTTCTCTTTCTCCTCTTCCCGCTTCAGACAAGAGGTCAGGACAGGCCGCGGTTGGTTTCCACACTTCATGAGCGGACGAAGTTGAAGAGACCGCGTGCACGACGGAGCGACGACGCTTTGGTCGCGCACCTGCATGCGGGAGACAAAGATGTGAACGACAACAATGCCTGATCTGATGCTGATGGATTGCGTGTGAATGTACAATGAATGCAGGCGCAATATCAATGTGAGTGTGCTCGGCAGCTGCGGAGCGGGCAAGTCCACACTCGTCGGTCATCTCCTCCATCAGGTTCGTTAGAGCGCTGAGCAGTCTTGTGCTGTGTTCCCAGTGCGCGACGTTGCGGGGGATAATCTTAGTCTACTGAGAATTCTAACGTTGATCATCTATGGTGCATGCTTACAACAATAGTTAGGAGAGGTCAAGCTGGCCGACGTCAGGAACGCCACCGAGGCGGCGTACCTACTCAATCCGAAAGTTGCACACGCCAAGTATACCTACATAGCCTCTCGCCGCAAGGTAGATCGGTACGACGACCCGCACGTTTGGCCGGCTTGTATTCATGACTGATCCGTAATACGAACGCGTATGCAGGGAGCGAGGTATTACAACGGATAATAACTACCTCCACGCCCTCAGCTCCGTATACCCGCTGGGTGTGACCTTCATTGACACTCCAGGCCATCGTGACTTCTTCAAGAATACTATCCGCGGCTTTCTGCAGGTGCTGCTTCACTACCTATACATGAACGCTGTTCTGGAAAACCAGGCAATTGATGCTCAACCGCATCGCAGAGCGACATGGCTATGTGGGTAGTGGACAAAGTTCCTGACCCCAACGCTGGTTATAACCGTGCTGATTCCTTCTTTGAGGTAACCCGCAAGGAATTATAAGAGCAATCCTCAGCTGCAAATCGTTGTTGGTGATCACTGAGTTGAAACAATTTCACAACAGGCACCTCTCATGATCGGAGGTTCCAACATGCAGTGGGCGATCGTTGTTATCAACAAGATGGATGAACGAGTGCGTGCATGGTTAATACTCTCGTTATGTACCTACAAAAGGCTAATCACCTCATCAGGACTGGAACACGGCAAGCTTCGATGAACTGAAGATTAGGTTATCCAATATTCTAACAAAGCGCCAAGTCAAGCTAGGTAGTACTCTCTCGTGTCGTTGTTCGGCAATCTACGTTTCCTGATTTCAAGGATGGGTGTATCAGAGAATGTGCTGTTCGTCCCGGTCTGTGCTGCGACCGGATGGAATCTCTACACTAGATCAGTTGTTGCAGTTGGTACGCGCCCATCGAGGAACTGATGGTAATGAAGGTCTAATGCAGTGCTCCAGGCTATGAACTACCCGATGATCTCCGACGAACGTATATGGGTCCCACGCTGTGGGAGGCTATCATTAAGATTGGCGCGAAGACGCCGAAGCGAGCACCCAAGAAACCTTTTCGCATGAGCGTGGTGAAGATGTGGAATACCACATTCAATTACGTATGGATTCATTCCTCCACTTTGCATTTGTTTACGTATTATGAACAATCTATCTTGCTGCAGCAAAGCAAGCGGGGAGTCATCCTCGGTACGGTGCTGCAGGGTGGGCTCAAGATCAAACAGAATGTTTCTCTATGTCCCGTGCCAAACGGAATGGAGTACAGAACCCAGTTGCAGGTAATTGTGGAAGTACATCACAAGGATTGTATTGCGCTCCGCCTGATGGTTGCGTCCATTCCAGGTCGCCGGCATTGGGTCAGGCAAGATTAAACGAAATCTTGCGCCTCCAGGTTACCTTGTCACGCTGATCCTCCCCTCGGGCAAGATGATCCCACCGCACCACAAGAGGGGCGCTGATGGTACCGTACTCTCTGCTTCTGTTCTTGATGAAACGTTGGTGGGGGGCACTGATCGTATCAAGTGTACAGGAAGTGGCTGGATTGCATACAACCCAGCCAAAGAAAACCTAACCCCTACGAGAGACTTCATCGTTAAGGTTATGCTCTTCAGCGGTAAGACAGCCAACCCTGCCGTCCCCCCGGCGGGCAAGTTCAAGGTGGTACGTGGGACCTGCGCGCACTTGATAACATTGCGTGGCTGATCAATCATCAGCATCGAGGGTACCAGCCGATCTTCAACTATGTGGGTGGATCCTTCCTTGTGACTGTGAAGGCCATTCATGAGGAGGTCGACCGTAAAACCAAGGCCAAAGCTATCGACCCCAAGTTCGCTTCGGGCTCCAAGAAGATATTCACCATGACCCTCTCCGCCAAGATGTCGCATATCATCGAGCCCTATTCGGAGAACAAGATCTTTGGCCGCTTCTTTCTCACCGACAATTGGTATGCATAGTCCTTTGTCACGGTGACACGTAGCATGCAGTATGTTGATGTCTGATCCTCTTCTTGGCTTACAGCTGGTTGCTGGGCGCCGGTGTTGTAGTTGCTGTGATCCCAACCGTTCCGTCATCGCCACAAAAGCACGTGATCTCTTCAGCTTCTTCGCTCTGGGATGCCTGTCACTAACGTGATAACGACCTTTGTAAAGGGCTCCGACCTATAGCACCTACTGCACCAACACCGGTGCGACAGCGCACAACACTTGGAACGCTCCTGGCGCTATTGCTACGTACTCCAAAGCGGTACCTTCCCTCTTCCGCTTCCTCTCTGATGCGACGATGAAATTGAGTTGCGTGCATGCCTTGTACCAGGTCGCAGGCAAGGTCGTCAAGCATTCGCTGTGTGCTGACTGCTTCTACAAAGCTTACGCTGCCGATCCTCACATCATCAAAACGGCTCATAGCCCTTGAATAACAGCAGATAATGCGCAGAGGTCAGGCTTGTGTTTATCATGATGATCGTGTCATGTCGTTTTCATCGTCATTATCAGAATCTCCTTCTTCCTCGCCACTGTCAGTCGCATCGCTTTCATCTACATGATCGATAGTTTCGCGCTGGTCGGTCTCCGCGAAATGAGGGTCATCCACGACATCATGCAGCGAAGTCATCTCCATGGCGTCGGTCAAATTGAGGGAGCTGTCCATATTGCCTCCGTCAGAGCGCTTTGCCCACCGAGCACTCTCACGCAACCGAGAGATGGGCGTCGAAGCGGCACGCCAGGGAGCGTATCGCCACTTGGACTTGCGCTCGCGTGCCTTCCGCTCCGTTTCTTCTTTCTCCTTACGCGCGATCTCCTTAAGGTTCTTCTTCATTTCACGTCTTGTGTGTTTCTCATCTGCAGAGAGTTTCTTCAGTCTGTCCCAACACCAACCAATGTAAGACAACGTCCCAAGCTTGAGCGTTAAAGACAGTCGTACTGCTGAAGAATCTGCTGTTCGATTATCTTACGTTGTTCCGGCGTTGCACTATGAATGACCTGGTGCGGATCTACAAGAGGGAACATCAGTGACACAGTGCGCTTCTTGACTCGTGAGCGTACCTTCACTCTCATCCCGCCTTTGCATGTATTTCCACGTCTGGGTGTCCGCCAACAGCAGGAACACGCGGTCAGTGTCCTTCAGTCGGCAATCCCTAACAATGATGGATAAGCCCACAGAACCACAACGAAGGGGGAAAGGCCCAGTACCAAGGAGGGTGCGTGAGGACATACTTGTTGATCTGCTCTTCAGTGTATTCCATAGGGAACTTCTTAGTCTTACGCTTATCGTCGGAAGATTTTGGAGAGCCCATAGAAGAGCTGGATTGCAGGCCATCTTGCTCATTGCCTTCGTCAGCAGGCTCATCGCTCTCTGAGAAGCCTTCCGTCTTGCGTAACTTCCTTTGCTTCCTATTTCTTAACCGAGATCGCAGACCCTCGGAGTCTCCCCTAAACATAACAGGATTGTATTAGCACAGCCCTCTCTGAAACAAGGAGAACATACTTGTCGCTGGTATTGCGGATGAGATCGGCAAGAGCGGATACTCTCCAGGTAGGCTTTTTCTGCAAAAGGAAAAGAAGTTGGGTAAGGCAAAAGGTCTGGCGTCTCAAAGACAGCGTAGTTTTTTGATGAAGATACCGTAATGATCTGCTTCTCTGTTCGATAGAGGCCAAGAGGTACTAAGTCGGTGGTGGAGAGCACTAAGAATAAGAAATCTCTGTACAACATGCCCTGCGAGTAGAAACCACAGGTGAGACACTCACTTTTTCACACCTGGGCAGAAGTGTCTTGCCTGAGCGTAGGGTGTGAGTGAAGTGACATTGAGCTGCAGCACTACGCCGTGGGAGAAGAGCTTGATCAGGTCAAGCACTTCCGGCGTATTGAAGGCCTGGATGATCGGTGATTAGGAGAGACTCAAGCTCATCTAGCATCCTAGATCCTGAATGTACCTGACAAAGGATGGTGTCCTGGTTCTCGGAAAGCACAACACCTCCGCTGGCATAGAGTCCGCTACGGTACCATTTATCCCGTGCGTCTTCGTCCTCTTCTTCTGATTTCGATTTCACCAGAAAGTTGACGCTCGATGCGCTCGCTATGAGAAGTTAAGGGAACGGTTAATGGCTGGAAACTGGCAGAATAGCATCATTGAATACGAACCCAGCGAGATGAGAGGAGTGCCCATCAGCTTGAGTCCGGATAGCAGTCTGTACATAATGATCTCGTCCGCATCCCTGCCCACACCAAGGGGCATGTTATAACCTCAAGGCAATTGCCAACACCAATATACGCCTCCGTACTTGCGCTTTTCACCATCCTTCCCGAGATAGTATCGGTTCAAGATGATAACGTTGGAAGCTGTCTCTGCTCCCGCACGTCTGAAGTCGTCACGAGAAATAGGTGACTATGGCCAAAGTATTGAGTCAGCAAGAATTCTAAGTGTCGTATTCATATGCTGGGGTTCGTACCTGATGTGCGACGATGTACACCTCGGTGAACTGACGCAGTGCTGCAAAGAGTGGAGAAGGAGGGTGAAGCCTGTCATCGAGCTCGTTGCATGGCACCATCACTACTATGCGTTTTGGCGCTCGCAAATGTGGCTGCATTGCGCCGATGAGTAATGCGATCAACCTAACCTAATGCACCGAACCAAACCGGAGTACCTCTCGCAATGGGGCTATTAAATGCTCAATCCCGCGTAGACATCCGCACACCACAATATGGCCTTCCCACATTTCATCGCGCACGTCCGTGATCTCAATGTCACTTACGCGGAGTGTTGCAATCTGAAGAAGCCGTGAATTCAAATGGCCAACGATGATGACGACCGCAAGAGCGGGTACCTCGCCAGGCGTGCGATAATTCTTGTTCGCCTTGCTGTTATCATCCCGCCATATATTGGAGAACTGAGCCGAAGATTGGGTCAACAGATCCTTCTTGCGCTGTGCTGTGATATTGCTGTACAGACCCAGAACGCGAAGCGGCAATCAGACATCAATCATAACTACAATCTAACGTTGATGGACGTACGTTACTGAGCCGGACATTGGTGCCCTAGGCGATTTAGGTATCAGAGCAAGCATCTTCTCATCCTCTAGATCAACCTTCGGACCCATCATCGCGTTTAGCAGTTGTAGACGTTTCTTTTTTCTGGATTGGCTCAGGTCGCTGTTGCTTGAAGACGACTTCTCATCCTTCTCCTTACTTGCCTCTTGTTCATCGAGATGTTCATCTTGATCGTCTCTTTGTTTTTCCGTGCCGTCTGTTTGATGGTGGTTATCTCCAGCTTCTACAATCCTGACTGTCTTGGCCTTGGTCTTGTTTGGATTTGTTTGCTGGCCTTCTGCTTCCCTTGGAGAACGGTGGGTGTCCACAGTCTCAGGGAGTCGAGCGAAGGACTTGGTTACGGTCTCTTCTTCTTCGATCAGGGACATCAGCATGGTCTTATCCGCATGACCTGTCACCATGAGCAAACTCCTCGTTTCCTGCTGATGCAGTGAGATAACTGTTCGCTCGAGTCAACTGAGCAACGTAACGCACCGGTGATCGTGCTACAGGGATCTTCCGCCGGTGCTGGGTAGTAGAGGGAGAAGTTGTGCGAGTTGGAAACTGACCCCGCTCCATGGAATCGTATGTCTGATCAGCAGTTGCGTCGACTACAGTGCTTGATGACTGGCTTTCTTTCGGCTCCTCGCTGCTGTCCTCCTTCAAGTTGCGCAGCGTGTCTCTGACCTCTGCAATAGGATATCAGAATGACCATTGACAAAAGTGGCGAGAATGACGTACCGTGACGGCAGAGACGAACAAGCTCGGGCGTGAGCTTGCGGATTTCCTTCACATGTACATGTCGACGAGCGATGGCAAACACAGTATCCCCGCTCATCAACTTGTAGCGCGGTTGTGGATTCAAGAGCAACTGCTTTCTATACAGGTGGTTAGTGTCACAGCTATGCCGGCACAGAAAGCCAAAATGGAGGCACGCCGTTACCTGTGTGCCCACATGCTGCCGCCCTTTACACCGACCAGCAATACTTCGCCATTCGTATACTGATATAAGATCTGCATTCACGCGCCTGTTAATGAGTCATCTTGTATCCTCGGGACCGTGGTGACCGTACCAGTGCTGCTTCGGAGAATGCACATCCCACCAGACATTCAGGGAGGGGCTCAGAATACAACTGGTGCTCAGAGCCAAATGCTGTTGTTTGTTAGCTCACAAGCGGCCAAAGAAGGGATGACTTAGGCATGCATACCGTATTTCCTCTGCCAGGAATCCGTAAATCCGTTCTCCCACTGGTACCCATGCAGAAGATTACCGAACAACGTGCTCAGTCCGGGGCACAGGCAGTTTTGTGCCAGCATTGCCTGATCAAAACGAGTTGCATCAGGTACACTAAGTCAAGAACTTTGACACAACTACAGGCAACCGCACCATCTTGATTTCGTCCATTGCGAGACACACGTCCACGCCGACCTCTTCCATGAGTTCACGGCTGGCGGTGTCAAAGACCAGTCCGAAGACTTTAGTCTGAGGATAACCCGACTTTACTGCGATCGCAGTCAAGATGGCCTCTGCGATCGTGTGTTGGTGTTACAGTGGCACGCGTGAGATCCCAAAATATCTGCACAACACTTACCTTTGTCCTCCTCTTCGACAGTGTCGTGCCTCTCCGCAGGGAGAATGAAACAGGCTTGCGACTTGTGAAGGCTCAGCCTGGCCAGATGGTAATGCGACTAACAAGAAGCAGTGTGGCGCGATGTTAGACAGTGACATGATAAAGATTGAAGTGCGTAAACGGTACAGTGAGTTCTCCAGTATAAATACGTAGTTTTCGGCGGTAGAAGGGCAAGTTCACAAAGCTCTTCACTGCGGAGGGCAGCTCACCAGGAGTAAGCACCACCACATGTGATCGAATGTACTTATCTCGTTCCTACGAGAGGGAATGCGTTAACGATGAATCTCTGCTATGACTAGCGCATTGGCGTACCTCGTTAAAGAACTCTCTTGCAAAGTTGACCAACTTTGCTGAAGGAGCCAAAATGGGGATCGATTAGAGAGGTGGTAAGATGTAGAGGATGGCAGAGGATGCGTACAGGTGCCCCCACAGAAGGTTACAAAAGGGTGGCTGCGTGTTGTACTGTATCGTCGGTTCGCTGAACGTATACGTACACGGATCGTTAGTTGTGCTCACCACTGCACATTCAGACCAGAGACATACCGTTGTATGTATTGATGGCGTCAATAATGATTGAGATAACAAATGGTACCAAGGCAATCGCTACGATGATGATCAATATAATCGCCACTTTGCCAATATACGTCTTGGGTGAGAAGTCTCCATAGCCAACCGTGGATATCGTCTAGAAGGGAAACGTTATGTGCGGTTGAGAGGGAGGGCAATTAAGGTGTTGATAAGATACCACAACAATAAGGTAGACAGCATCGAGGAACGTTTCCAGATCACCCTCGCTGTTTTGGATGGCGTTCTCCGAAATCCACATGAAGCCCGCCATAACGAATACGAAGCATACAAAGGCACAGGCTAGCGTGATAAGCCTCTGATGATGCCAAGYGGATGGAGTTTATAACTATCAACTTCACCATCTCAAACACTAAGGTAGGAATGAACGTACCATAAAGAGCGCGTTGGTCTTGAATCGCCAGATTCGTGGGGTGAATCCGTAGCTGTCGAGCAGCAAGAACGCACGAAGAACACGAAGAAAACGCAGGAATTGAAAGGCGTACAGAAACCGCCCTATCCCTGGGGCAATCAAGCCGGGAAGAGCCGACACCAAATCACAGAGGGCAAGTGGATGCATGATGTAGCCCATCCTGCCCGCAGCACGAATATAGAGGTAAGAATGGACTGACACACAAATTGTCGCAGCAGTGACTGAGTGGCATACTTGGTCTCAGCAAGGAAGAACAGCAATACGTAATCACACACAGAGATAATGCTCAGAGCTAGCTCAATGTAGATGACCCACTTTGCGGCGAATATGTCCAAATTGTCCAAGCTGACCTCGACGGTGAGGTAGATAAATAGACCACACGAGATCAGCGAGGCCACAATGGCGAGTATTTCCTGTGACACAGGAGAGCCACAGAATCAGGTCACCTCGCCTCCACATCTGCTGCTGTTGTTGTTTTGCATCAAGTGTGCATTCATTCATGCAGCGTACATAGTACACGGCCAGGGGTCGGTCGCCGTGTATCTTCTTTCGTGTAAAGTAGTAATTTAATCGATCTGCATCATCACCGTCATCATCACCATCACCATCACCATCACCATCATCAYCAACACCAATTCCCACACATCACAATKCAGCACAAGAAGAAGAGGAATACATGTTAGCTTTACATCGTCCATCAGCACCACTCTTCGCAGTCCCATCAGATAGATGGTGCTCCTCTGCTCCTGAGGTGTGGTGTGACCAAACCTTCAAACCAGAACAAGTTGCGATACCACTTGTCCGGCACGACGGCAGAGATGACCTGCATCACGAGTAGCAGCAAGCCGAAGCCCACCACGTAGAACCCCGCTATGATGGCCATCGAGTACCTGTAGTGGAGTACAATTACACAATTAATGAAGAGTCATTTTTCCACCATATCTCTTATTTTTTTTAATTTAAAAAATGAAATGCCTATTTACAGATATTTAAATTACATATGGCAGATTCTTGATTTAATTTAATTATTATTTTAAAAAGTGCGGAGTGGCACTCGCACCGCACGTCTTCATTGTTCTTGGTAGACCACACGACCGACCCGAAGTTGCCCATCTTTCCTCCTCTTCTTTTTTGAAATGATTTTTTAATATCAAATTCCTTATCGGGTGTAACTTCGTTTTCTCAGTCACGAATTCGGGAATTCCGATCGTACAAACCGGAGCTACGGAGTTGAAATTTTCATCTTCGTTTTCATTTCGAAAACGCATTTGCGAAATAACCAAATACATACAAAAGAAGGATAATAGGAAGCAAGAAGGCGAGGCATGCGTCCTCAAGTGCATCTGAACATGCAAGAGTTCAATATTACTCAGATCTTGCTAAGCGAGCTGATGAGCTTCTTGCTGGTGGGGCGCTGTGCCGCCTTTTTGTTAGTACACTGCTTGAAGAGCTTGATCAAGTCCTGCATACAGCAACAAAATTTTGTGTGAGTAAATATGTACAGAGAAGAGGCTTTCAAGAAGCCACCTTGAATTCTACTTCATCAACTTCAGCAGGTAGTGTCGGTCGCACACCTTGTGCGTTTGTCTCAGACACCTGTAGAATGTACTTAGATTGCATCGCTGTGCTGATTGCCGGTACGTACCTGAAGGGGCGCCACATCATAGTAAGGTCGCTTCAAGGTAAGGAGCTCATAAAGCAGCATCCCAAATGACCATACTGATCAAGAACACGTTAGAAAGTCCAAACTGCAATAAATCCAGTAACGGCAGGAGGAGTACTGTCTGTCTCAAACCCGTAGGTGGTGGCAGCCTTGGAATCACTTTGGCTCATGATCTCGGGCGCGATGAAGCCCGCTGATATGAATCAAGGATAAATAATACAATTGTACGCAGGAAAAAGTGCAATGAAGGACACTGTACGTGTGCCAATATTTCTGGTGAAGGACATATTCCCCTTCGCCACCAGCTTGGAAACATCAAAGTCACCAATGTGCATGCTCTTTGGGTTCTTTTGTCCGTCCCACGTTACAAAGATGTTGTCGCTCTGAAGGTTGCGTGTCATTTTGAGGTCTATCTCCATGAAGAAGGCTGAGCGCTTAGTACCTTCAAATCACGATGGATGATATTTTTAGAGTGAAGATAATGCAATCCCTTGGCAACTTGGAAGGACCAGTCGATAATCTCGCGCTTGGTGAGACGTCGCCCCTGAGCTGATCGACTCTCGATCACATCTCGCAATGTGCCTGAATAGAGCTCAACAAAGAGCCGCACCTGCGGAAACAGGTAAGCCGAGCGAAAAAAGATGGTGTATTGCAATTTATACCTCTTTCTTGGCCATATTACAGTCACTGCCAATGTAGCGAACAATATTGTCATGCTGTAGCCCAGTCATGATTGCTATCTCCTTCATCATGGGCTCAATGTCTGCCGCTTGAGCATAAGTAAGGTCCATGACCTTTGCAGCAAATGAAAACCTACGAAGAGAGGTAATACATCAACGTAATGGACAATCGTACGATTCAAGTCGAGCGTACCCTTTGATCGTGCATCGGAATACATTGGCGCCACTTCCACCACCCCCGAGCCGCTCATGAAACTCAACCACGTCTATCAACATAATTCAGTAACCAAGTGATAAGTTCAACGAGCAAAGAGAAGTTCAGTGGTACCTCGTTTTACGTCTACGTTAATCCCCATTTCCGGAGCTAGATAGTCCCCTGCAACCTTGGATATGAGTTCTGAAGCTGCTGACGAACGTGGCGCTGATGATTGGCACTACAAATGAGAATAAAACTCCAAGGAAGGCAGGACTTGAAAAGTGTACCTCCAGTATTAGCCTCTTTTCGTGCTTGGTCCAGCTTTCGACTGAGCTCGAGATTGGCCATACGAAGCTTTTCGATCTCCTCCTTAAGTAGAGCTATTTCATTCTCTGCAGGCTTCTCTTGTGATCTTGGCGACCCAAGATGCACGGTAACACTATCATCTGCACTTGCTACAAAGAATAGGTTATTAACCAGAAGCAAAGATTGCTGAGAGAAAGAAATGTACTGGCAGCCGAAGTGAGAGCTGCGTGAGCAGAGGGTATGTGCTTGGAGTCCTTGCCCAGGCTGGAGCGGCGCGTAATGTGCGGGACGGGCAGGCTAGCCGAAGGCAAGGGATCCGACAATGGGGCGGAGGGTTGAGACGCATCAGCTGCAACTTGATCTCTCTTTTCGCCCATTTTGAGTCCTGATATACCGGGTCGTGTATTGCGTGTGTTTTGTATGTGTGCTGGGAGGGGCGGAACTGGGACTTGGGCTTGGGCTTGATTTCCGAGATTGCTTGGAGGCGTAACAGGAGAAGTAGGAGCACTCGACGAGGTATAAGGAACAGGTGCCAAATGGGGAGCCACAGCCATGGGCGCTTGCGGTTGTAGAGTGGGCGCCACTGAATGGTATTGGTAGGCCGCGTACTGATAGTGCATTTCCTATTAGAAATACAAAGGAGGGTTAGCAGTCCGTCAAAATCATATTGATCAACGTTTGACAATCACCTTTTTCGATCTGATCACATCATTGAGAGCAGCAAGCCACTCCTTGAGTACGTTCTGATTGATAGCATTGAGGAAGAACTTGGATTTTCCAGGAACGTCTACGGCTACGTATCCGTCTTCGGACTCAACAACAGTGCTTGCTGTGAGTGTCACCTAAGCAGTGTGGTAACCAAATGTGAGAGGGATACTCACACATGATGGAGACAAGGGACTCTGGTACCAATTTTTCCTGCTCTTTCTTATCTTGCTTCTCGTAGAACTCCAACGTACCGTCGGACCTGAGGCAGCTGAAGAGTTTCTTCCAGCCGTTGCTGTCATTGAGGTAGATGGCTCCCTCCTTCACCGTCACCACTTCCTTCTGCTATACCAACAACATGTGAACGTGAGCAATGCGCATTCGGTCGCATCATACGCCTAAAACATTTATTTGCCTGCGTACCGTCGCCGGCGCTGACGAGCTGGGAGCACTGTGGTAGGGAGCCGCGTGCGGATAGGCATGCAGCTGCGCTGGATGAGGGTAGGTCGACGCTCCGCCAAAGTAAGCTGCGCCCGGGTTGTAGACCGCCGGGAGACCGGGCCGCCCGCTGTGCTGCGTCACGTAGGGCATCGCCACGGCATACTGGAGCGGTGGTTGGGCCTGCTCGGCGACATCATCAAAAAAAAAAGATGGAATCAAAAAACGAAGACGAACACGTGTAGCATTCTTTGCAAGATTGAAAATGTATCAAAATCGAATTATTTTTTATATTTTCCAAATGTTTATTTAATCTTATGCTTCAATAAGATATAAAGAGAAAATACTACAAAAATCCAATAAATCGAATCTCCTGCTCTCTCGGGTTGCCGAGGAGGAAAATCGAACGACGTGTTATATCTTACAAGGGATCTCCTCCATGTGCCTCCTCCTCATGTGCCATTGATATGCTAGGAGATATTGGATGGATTGATATGAAAATGGTACGAAAATACACGACGCCAAAATCTCGCCGCTTTTTTGTAGCCGCCCTTGTAGCTCCTACACGGAGGCCTCCCAAGTCGGAGCTACCCTTTCTCATAAAAAGGTACAAACGCAGGTATCGTACCATCTCTAGCACATCAGATTAGGACGGCCTTGTACTACAAAAGGGAATTCGTGTTCATATCTCGAATTTCTACAATTTCCTAAATTTCCTGGTTGCTCCGTCGACAGAAAAAATTGCCGATCGCGCATTTTCTTTTTTGACCGCGGCACCTTCTGCAAAGGCATAACGCGAAGTGGGACACTCATACCCAAGAACGCGACGCGAGGGAAAGAACGCGACGTGCTGCACGTGCAGCTCCTTCGAGTTTAACCATTGCCTTACAAGGAAATTGTTGTTCGGTTCGGCAGTTGCATCACATGAAGTTTCAGAGTGACGGGGCTGTTGCATATAACGTGTGATTATGGATAAGGCTCCTGAGCGTATGTTTTGGCGCCGAGTTAGGCTGCATTCTTCCAGCTACACTCACATCTGCAAACATAACCCTAACCCATCAACACCAAGACCAAGTCCCAAGCGCTGTTCGACATGTACACTCGCCAGGCTGACTGTCCAGTGCAGGAACAGGCTGACCAGGGACGAGACACGAGAGACGACACATCGTGCAGCGCGACTCTCGAAGAGCATCTCCTTTTGAAGAGCTTGGGCCTGAGTTCTCACGAAGCTCGAGGCGAACGACGCACTCAGAGGCGGAAGCGCGTTAGGAAAGATGACGGACGCCTGAAGCGACCGATCAACAGCTTCCTTCTCTTCGCTCGGGACTATCGAGCTCTCCTTCTTCAAGAGCACGGCAAGCTGAACAACCAACAAGTGAGCAAGCTCCTCGGCCTCAAGTGGAAGTCAATGACCGAGGAGGAGAAGGAACCCTACACTAAGGAAGCCGAGGCCATTCACGCACGCTTCATGCAGGAGCATCCTGACTTTTCATGGCACGGCGATAAGGGACCTCCCAAGAGCGGCTC
>CDEZ01023323.1:0-21388 GCA_000826365.1 Acanthamoeba royreba
CCCAACTGAACATTTACCTCTCTTGAACAGTTTATGCGCTCCTGAGGGCGAACTTGCGCTGAGGGAAGTGGGCCTCCTTCTTGATCTGCCTGAGAGTCTTGGCCGAGGCCTCCTTCTTGGTAAGGCGGCGACGAATGGCGCGGGTCCTCTTGCGGCGGAGGTCGAGGGGCTTGTACTTCTTGTCCTTGTAGAACATGCGCAGCTGCTGCCTCTGGGTCTGGCTGATCACGGTGTTGACGCGAGCCACGGACTTCCTGATCTCCTTGATCTTGGCGAGCTTGGAGGGGGCGCCACCAGTGACCTGCTGGACGCGCAGGCTGGCAAGCTCAGTCTTGAGCTCATCGAGCTGCTTCAACAGCTCATTCTTCTTCTTGGTCCTGAGTTCGTGGGCCTTGACCTTCGGCATGATGGCAGTCGGATGTGATGAGAAGGAGAGGCAGACCGGCCAGAGGGGAGAGGAGGGAAGCCGATGCGGAGGAAGGAGAAAGAAAGAAAAGAAAATCCACTGTCACCGTGCCATACAATATCCCGACACATTTGTTCCAGAATGCAAGGAATTTGACTCTTTTCGTTTCGGAAATTTAACTCGCGAAAATTTGGGAAACACTGAATACATTGCACAGAAATTTCACCCCGCCAGCGAAAATCAACGGCTAAGGTTGGCGATTCCATCTCCTTCAGCAAATCATCACACGCTAACCACAGCAACGAACGTGCCATGGCATCATCACAGCCATATCGTGACCCACATAGCCCCTACAGGGCTTCCTCTCCACAATCGCAGTCACCTCTGATGCGCTCACCCATCATCGCGCCACCAACACTCGATAGCGCGAGCATTCTGCGTCCCCAGGCACAGCCTTCCACCCCCTCCCCATTCTCCACTCCCACATCGTCCACCACTACCACTTCCGCAGCGAATACGCCCTCGCTCTTCCTCGCGGGCAGCATTTCCACAACGTCCCCGTCGAGTCGGACGCCCCCTCCGGTACCCTCCATGCTTGACCTCATGACCCAATTCGAGACCTCCACCACCCTGCGGGATAGCGCAGATGAACCCAAGCCCGCCTGGAGGTACACATTCCACTGTGGCCATTTATTTTAAATATTATTAATAATATTTAAGAACTTGGAATATTTATCAATATTATAATAAAAATAATTACATAAACAGACAATATAAATAATTTATTCTGAAAATCAGTTATTTATTATGAACGTTTTAAATAAATGCCATTACTGATGCGAAAGTGTTTGGTCGTGCGCGCAGGGCTACGTGGGAGGACCAGGATAATGCGTTCCAGACCGAGTTTGATTCCGAGCTCAGCTTCTTGTGTGATAGAATTCACGTGCAGGAAGAAGAGGGCTCTCTGTCGAAAGTGGGTAACATGCCGTACATCCTGTAAACACACTCATGTCACTCTTTTGCCAATGTATATGCTTTACTCTCACAAAACTGATGATGGACGAGAGTCTCTTCTCCTTCGCAAAGTCTTAATGAGTAGGGCGACCCTGGGCAAAAGTCTGCTGGAGCTGCTGGTATCGCTGCAGCTCAACAGGACTTACGGAAGGTGTGATGGATCGAAGAGCGTCCATGAAGTGCCTCTGCTCGACCACCACGGGCCCTGTTGCCGGCTCTGCTGGAGAGGATGGCGTTTCGAGAGAAGAGCTTGTTGATGAAGAAGTTGCTGCAGAAGCTGACGCAGCCGCTGCAGGTGTGGAAGCCAGAATGCGCTCTCGGATGGTAGCCTGGAGGGCCTCTGAGCACAAGGCATAGAAGTCGGCGCCTGTGGAGGTAGGAAATGAGGCAGGCTTGCCAAACCAAGGTCTGAGGTTTGTTTGGGCGTACCTGTTAGATTGAGTGGGCAGGCCTTGACTACCTCCTCCAGGCGCACCGACGGCGCAAGGCGGAACTTGCGCGTCAGGGCCTTAACAATGTGCAATTGCTGTGCGTGATCGTCAGGCACGCCAAGGTACAGCAGTCTGTCGAAGCGGCCTATACACAAACACAACCAATCCAGGGTCAGATGCCTGAAAACGAACGAACAGAAGCGTTCCTGAGCGCACCAGGTCGGAGCAATGCAGGTTCGAGAAGATCAGGCCGATTCGTGGCGCCGATGACAAAGACGTCGGACGATTTGTGAATGCCATCGAGCTCAGTGAGGAGCTGTGACACAATCCTATCCATTACTCCTCCCGAATCGGCACCAGCACCTCGAGCCGGAGCAAGCGAGTCGAGCTCGTCGAAGAAAATGACGCACGGTCGTGCGTCCCTTGCACGTTGGAAGGTGTCTCTCACATTCTTCTCACTCTCTCCTATGTACCTGCAGCGTGCTTGAGTAGGAGCCAACATAAAATGACTTTCCGTGTAACGTACATATTGATCAGCTCAGGTCCTTTGACGCTCATAAAGTTGAGGCCACACTCGGTAGCGACAGCCTTTGCCACCAATGTCTTGCCCGTGCCTGGAGGGCCGTAGAGAAGAAGACCGGATCTGATGTGAGTAAGACAATGAGTATGATCGCTATGGACTGCAGCAGCAACAAGGAAGAATGTGCCTTTTTCGCAGGTCGCCTGAGAACAAGTCTGGTCGATTGAGTGGCAGTTGTATAGTATCTAGAATTTCTCGCTTAACATGCGCCAGGCCGCCTACGTCCTCCCACTGTGCGCAGATGGTAAGTTTACAGAAGTCCTCAGCGTACGGCAATAAGATAAAGGAACGTACCTGAACGTTGGGGATATTGGGTGCAGAAATATTCGAAGCTCTATGCGAGGATACCTTAGCAATAGCAGCTTCGATATCTTCAGCTGTAACGACAACTCCGGCAGCATTCACGGCCTCACGTCGCAGTCGCTCTTTGCATATATCCTACCAAGGTTGTAATAGGGTAAGTACAAAGCCTTTGCAGATAAGAGCGGAGAACCCTCACTACCTGGGAGCCGCATCGCATAGCACGATCTAGAGCTGTGGCGGCTGAGTGGGCGTGCAGAGATCGGAGGTCTCGGGCAACAAAGGAAGCTGTCTTACGCGCCACATCAGCTAATTCGACGTCTGGCGCGATTGGGGTATGAGCAAAAAGTTGAGACAACTGGCGCAGACGCACTTCCACACCTGGATATTACGAACGCAAATTCGGGGGTCAGAATAAGTAAGAACAGAACTGGACCATGATGAAAGATATACCAGGTGTTGGCAGATTGATTTCGTGTCGGAATATTGATCGAATGGGAGATGGAATATCATCGATTCTCTCAGCGGATCCAATAAGTGCCAGCTTTCCAGCCTTGCCATCGCAGTACTCTTGAGCGAGCGCTGCGAGTTCCTTTCCAATTCCTCCTGTATTGGAGACAAGCGGTGTTACACAATACTTGGGCTTGGATTGTTGTCTCCGTACACACCTAAAGTATCCACAGCCGAAGGACCAGTAGACCGAAGAGCATGAAGTGAGCGTACGAACAGCAGCGATGGGTGGCAGTTCCAAGCTTCCTGAAACGCTTGTCGCAAACCAGCTACAATATCGGAACTTGGTCCATCTCGTGAGAGATCGTAAAGATCTACCTGTAGCCCATGATCCAGAGGACAGGTCAGAGAGATGAGGCAGACAGACTCAATCAGGATGTGGCGCAAGTACCGTAACTAAATGTATTCCTAATTTCATTGCAAGATAGCGAGCAAGAGTGAACTTGCCGTTGGCCGGTGGCCCGTGGACTAGGATTGAACAACCGAGCTGCATGTATACTGCTGGTCCCTCCATACAAGCCCGCATTACGTCTTCGACCTGTCCATCATGTAAGCATAATCGTTACTTGATCAACAAAAATAACATGTTGCCTACCTCATCCCATCCCTCTCCCTTCTGTGCCTCGGGATTTTTGTCACCAAGTGAGAGGAAAGACGAAGCACATGGAGGAATGGCTGAGTTAACCACACCTTCCTGTACTAGGGTCGTCTCCTCACGACTTACGCGGAAGAAGGTATTACCTTCCGGCAGCACTGTGATTCATATGGGGAGGAGGCGGGGGTTTAGTGAATCCACATCAATGAACTTCACGAAACACTGACCTCGTGTGACCTTGAAGTAGACGACGTCTCCTTCGCCGCTGTGATGATATTTATCAGCTTCTTCCTCATCATCTTCTTCGGGTTCATCATCGTCATCCTCTTGCTCCTCATCAGCACTCCCACTCATTCGAGAGAAGAGGGGATAGCGCGTTGGCGGTAGAGCCACCGCGAGCAGATCACCGAGAGAAAGTAATCGCGGTGATTGAAAGTAACGACGGAGCGCTGCTGCGTAATCTGCACTCAATGACGATAGCGGTGACTTAACCAGGGAAATGTGCACTGCTCGAGCCTGTTCACAGTAGTTATTAGTTATTCTGCTTGAAGAAAACGTTACAACTTACCTCAGTCCAGCTGCTTCTGTGCTCTCGCACAGATACTGACGAGCCATCCTGTACGCCAAGATTGTAGGCCAGAATAGGTGAAAGGTAGAGTTGATCATCGGCCCACTCCTCCTCCGATGGTAGCGCATATACATGTGCGAGTCGTTCTTTCTTGGTATCCTCAGCACTGATCGCCACCTGGTAACATTCATAAACTTTGAGTCCTATTTCTACGACAGAAAGAGGGAGTGTTGCGTACAACGCTGCCTGAGAAGATTCGCAGTTGACGAAGAGTGGATAAACTAAGGCCCACCTCAGTCACGTGATCTCGCCAGGCAGGTGCTGTAGATATGAGGCAGTGATTCGCTTAGTCCCGGAGTGATTCCGTCCAAGAAGAGCTAAGCTAAGGTACCAGGTTCTGGGGCCTTCAGCGGTTGCGTCAGAAACGTAACGCTAAACACTGCACTCTTCTCATCAGAACGAGGCGATGCCGTAGGAGAACCCAGTAGTGAGCGACATGATGGTAAGATGAAGGAAGACAGCAGGAGTGGTGAGTCAGTTGGTCGGGGCTTAGCTCTTTCGGGCAGATCCATGCGTCGTGCAGAGGATTTCATCGGAGAAGGCAGAGGAGAACTGACGCCTAACTTCGAAGTAGGCGGTAGGATGATAATCAAAGTGCGTGTGGCATCCAGCACTCCCTGGAGCAATGGCTGGGTGTCAACTGCACTGTACTCTTCCCACAGGCTCGAAGCACTACTTGTGATGCCGTCTTCAACATCACTTTGATCTTCGTCGTCGGTTTCAGTGTCCTTACTCTTCTGTTTCCCCTTTGATCGAGCACTGTCATTACTGCCTCCGCCTACAGCAGCGTCGTTTCGTACTCGTAGGACTGATCCGCGGCCAGCCACAACCACAGCGCCAGTGTCCCACAGTCTTGCTCGCCATTGCTTTTCTGCATTCATCCACAAATAGTGAATTGACTGGACGCTGAATTCTATCACTTCTATAGCTTACCCTTCTTTGTGGCATAGCGGTGTGCGCTTTCAGAACGCGCCACCAGCACGATGCGGTTCAGAATGAGTGCATCCTTCACTAACGGCATCACTTGCACGACGTCGCCAGGAACCATGTGGTGTTCCTCAGCAAAGACCCGTGACACACGCAGTACACCATCACTCGGCGCGACAGCTGCAGCAGCAGGAGGAACAGAATCCGTGGCATCTGCCTTGTGACCGGTTCCATTCATCGCGATGCCATCCCGATCCTCTTCCCACTCATCGGTCTTTCCATTAGGCAACTGCGGCCCGTCCCGATGACCGTTGTGATGTCGCCAATGCTGCACCACGCCGGCAGACTCACTGTAATCCGGAAACGCTGTCGCGAGCAACGGTCGCATGTCGGCTGATCGTTGTGACACTGCGCCTCGCTTGCCCTCTTGCGCGTGACGTCGAGAAAGGGCAGCCGATCGAAGTCGATGAATGGCCACCACCAAGGGCGATCCTGCACGAAGGGGTTAATAATTATTTACAGCACTGTTTTTGAATTTTAAATCACAAAGAAAATGGGTTTTATTGATTTAAATGACATTTAATAAAATGATATTTAAAGGATATTTTTAAATCCGCTAGATCAACAGAACAAGTTGGGAACTGCGTGGTACCCGGATCTTCGTCATCGCGCAGATGACCGGAGCGATCAGGCCGCAAAATGCCCTCCGGTGCAAGTACGTGCGAGGGATGGAGACGGTGCAGCTCGTCGTCGGGTCCATCTACCTCTACGAGGAGTGTTGGCCCGCGAGGGTGTCCCACTTGGTCCGTCCCTCCGCTGGCCATGTTGTGTTCTTCCGTGAATGAAAAAGAAATCAAAAAGAAAATAAAAGGAATATTCAAATCATTTCGCAAACAACAAATTGTTTTGGAAAAGTTTTGAGGCAGGAAAAGATAAATAAAAAGAGCGAAAATAATAAGATAGACAAGACATGCGGGCAGCACGCAGTGGGCTGCGGCTGCGCGGTGGGCAGTACTGTTGTCGGCGACCATGCAATGAAGGTGTAACCACTACACGTAGGCTCATGACCAGCCGCGCGATGGCCTCTTCGCGCACTTGGCAGGCTTCTACGCCACTGGCGGTCTACCGCAGTCCGCAGCGCTGGCGGCACGGAGCCGCGGCATTCTATGCCACTGGCCCCTCCTCGACTCCAAACGAGGCACCGCAGGATAACACCGACCCTTCACCGGGCACTCCGGGTAACTTAAAGACTCTTTTTAGATCATTTATTTAATTTATTATTTATTATATTTTGCCTAATTTGTACAATTCTCGAAACAAAAGTCCTGTTGAATTGAATTTAAATAAAATAATTTAAAATGCAATGGTTAACTGAAATGCAACAGAGCCGCGGACAGTGGGTCCTCGGCCATGGCGGATTCCCATACTGAGTCATATCAAAGTGCTCTTCATGCTCTACTGGATGGAAGACAAGTATCCTAACTTCAAGGTTCGGTTGTTCTCTGTAAGGGATACCTCTATTCTTGTTGATGCCTCACACGATCGCTACAACAGAGGGATGAGTTCCTTGAAGGAGCAAACATGGCCTTCCAAGTCCTCACAGAGCAGTTCCCTCCTGATAATCTGGAGAGGTTCCGGGATGCAATCGATCCAATGTTGTTCAGAGTGATTGCTGATACCACGAATGACGATAAGGTACTTGTACTCACCACTGCGCAGCCGTGGCTGATATCGGCCTGAAAATCATGGACTATCATCTGCAGATGGGGCCATTGCGAACGACAACGCAGCTGCAATCTCTATTATCAAGCAAGATCGTAGATATAAATGTACTTCTACCACCTGACGAGACGTACGAACCTAACACAGAGCCTGCGGCGGTTGCGATTCATGTTACAGTATCTACTTCCATTCACTCCTACTTTTTGTGTTGTTCTAACACTGGTCGCCTGTCGTAACAGGTCAAGTTCCTGAGCTCAGAAAAACTGACGACCAAGGTAGAGGTAACTGGCAAACCGCCTCAGGTAACTGCGTCCCATCCTACATCTTCATCTTCCTCCCCTTCTCATCCCTGTTCGTGCTTATGAATACGCAGATCATCGCGGAGGACGTCATCCCACAGATGCACGAGTGGGTGTTTGAGGGCACCTTCACCCAGGATGTAAATGCTTCCCCTGGCTGGAGGCTGGTCATGCTCTGATGGAACTGAATATATGCTCTGCCTCCTGCGTGGATTCGCTTCATCCATCTGGTGTCTGTCCCTTCATTTCGCCTTGCGTGCTGGTACTTCTTCTGGTCCTGTAGGCGGGTACACAGATCCACAGGATGGCACACACAGACCAACAAGGAGGCTCTTCAAGGCTACTTCTGGGTGTCCCCGTATCCGCGTGGCGAGTAAGCACGGCAGTGCTTGTTTCTGCAGTGCAATGCATTCATTGTACAATCAACCCGGTCTGGTTGAGGAGGACAACCTCACCTGCCCTCCAGTACGACACCCAATATGGGGTCTCCTTCGTCCTCTTGGTCGGGTACGTGTTCGCCTGTGTCAAGGTCCTCTTCTTCTGTACGTACCCACGCACACGTGAGCGAACATGGCTCTCGCAGGCCCAGTTCGGGCGGTGTTGCCCCCTTGGGCCTTCGCCAAAGGCGAGAGATTTTCGGTTCTACACAAATCTTCAACGTTCGGATCGTTCAAGCTGGGTCGCCATTCCGAAGAGCTGGAGGAGGCCGTAGGACTACTCGACCTGCCAGAGGAGCTCCTAGTGATCATCTTGAGCAAAGTAGGCGACCGCCCGCGCCATTTGGCTGCCATCTCGAGTACCTGCTGGCGTCTGCACATGGTGGCCAACGATCCCCATCTGTGCAGAGGTTTCGATTTCACCAATCTATGGCGCAAGGACGTGCCATTTCCCAGCTTCACATTCGAGATCGATGAAGAAGGTGTTGTCGATCACGGCGGGGCGTCGTTGTCCACATCGTCCTCAACGTCATCATCTTTGGCAACGTCCTCCTCATCTTCCTCGTTGGCATCATCTTTGTCAGGAGTCGGGTTAGGCTCATCTTCGTCTTCGGAGGAAGAAGATGACCGGGCGAAGAGGAAGAAGAGTGGAGGCAAGGGACGACGCAAGACACGAGCCGGCACGGGTGAGGGAATGGTGATGAAGAAGAAGAGGACGGAGGAGGAGGAACAGGAGCTTGCCAAGAAGGTGGCCATCACGCGGCGCATCAGGCCAATGCCCTACTACATCGTCTATCATTGGCGACAGCGTGAAGCTGAGCTCGAGCGAGAGACGCACCTCACGCTGCGCCGGGAGGGTCTCATGTTACGGCTCCTCCGCTATCGCACGGCCTTCATCTCGAAGCTCTCCCTCTCGATCAGGGGCACCACGTTCGAAACACTCAGTGCCCTCTTCCCTGCACACTCTGGTGCGTGCTCGGAGGCTTCATCTGGCCGATGTGCATTGATTGCTCAGCTCTTCTCGTGTGGTTGAATTGTTACAGAGTCGCAAGATGGCCAGGCACTCCCTTCGTTTCCACATCTAGAGGAGCTATCCGTTCCTTTTATCACCAACAGTACGTAGCTGCTGTTGTCCTGAATCAGTGAGCAAGTCTGACTTCTCGTTACTTCCCTTCAGGTAGCGAAGAGCAGGAAGATCATATGGCGCACTCATTGGTCTTTAATTGCCCTCAACTCGAAGTGCTGTTGATGCAGTATTGGAAGCATGTTCAGTTCTCGGCCTTCGCGTTCATGCTCGACAAGCTACCTCAACTAAAAATCCTCAACATCTCATCGACCATAAGCAATTCGTGGACATCATGGAGAGTGGACGCCTCGGAGTCGCCCCTGCCAAAGTCAGGTATGAGACATGCGGCAAGCAAAGAAGACGAACAAACTTACGCGGCTTCTGCAGGGTTGCAGTACTTGGCACTTCACCTCGACAAGCCCTGCTTGGGCTTGGTACCCCTGCTGCGACAGTTGCCCTCTCTAGGTATGTCGCTATGGATTGATCACATGCCACTCACTCTGTTAACGCGTGTTTCTCAGTATGCGTGAGCTTTGATTACCCTCGAAACCGCACTTTGTCATCCGCTATAGTTGATCAAGTAAGACTTTCCTCTCTCACTGTGTGTGGCTTGAACTTATTCCTACTTGATCGGTAGATTGCCACCGAATTAGATCCAGTAAAGATTTACTGGGGCTTGCCACGCGCTGTCAACAGTGGGGATTGCAATGCTGTTGCATCACTCCTAAAGCAAATGAAATTTAATCCCGGAACAGAGGGCAGCCCTGACGAATCTGTGCTATTAAGTATTGCCATCGAAAACAAAGATATTGATATGGTACACACCATCGACTTCCTGTAGCTGTGAGACATGCGGCTGAATTGGTGTACAAGGCTCGTCTTCTCACCAACCTAGGAGCAAATGCTCGCCGTAAGGAACCGGTGTGGAGCTGGAACAGTTCTGGCCATAAGTATGAATCCGCATTTTTGTATGCTATATGTCGTTCTCGCTTATCCTGTGCGTGGTTCAGTACTCTGGCAGAGCTTGCTCTAAGCCGACAGGATGAACCTATGCTTCGTCTGCTTATCAAAGACTGTCACGCACACGTAAGTGCGCGGCTTCTACATGATGCTGGTTCGTTTCTCCTTGTGTTATTCAGGATTTGAGTTTCTGACTTATGGTGGCGATTCAGCTTGTGATGTTCGATGTCTTGCGTTTCTGTGTAAACATGGCAAGTTCAATGTAAACATAAGAGATTCGGATGGCAATGGTATCCTCTCTTTTATCGCGGGCACTGAGTACGATGAGGCCGATGAGCCCCGATTGAAGTTGCTTATACGGTACCTCCTGTCTCTTGTTGCTGGGCTTTACGATCAAACATTCACCACAGTATTTTCATGTGGACAGAGAGTTGGTAAGGCGTGGTATCGATGTCAATCAGCGGAATCGACTGTTTGCCACTCCTATCTGGATTGCCGCATCTGTACATAAGCCATTATCGCTCTTTCCTCTATTTTGTCTGCTGCTGACAACATTTTAGCTGGGCCACCTGGTGGTCGTCCGCTTGCTGATGCAGGTGGGCGGCGACCCTCGATTGCGCAGCACGACCAAGAACGCCTACCAGATAGCTCTCGACAAGAAGCACACCGAAGTGGCCCAGTTCCTCGTTCTCGCTGATCCACGAGTCAAGTCCCGTTCCTGACTTGTGTAGAGTGACGGTCTTTTGTAGTTATGCAAGCTTCATTAAAATCACCCATTGATCACAACCTTCTCAATCTTGTCCACAACGTGCCGCATCCTTTGCACCTGTGTTTATTAACAGATCGAGAGGTTATGCTACATCGGTCCTTGTACAAGCTCTCCGCATCACTAACGGGGATGAACTTAGCCTCTTGCTGCTAAGTCCTCACCAGAAGGAACTGTGGACCTTCCGTATTCGGAGCCAATCTTTGTTGGCCGTATCACTAACTCCGTCCACCTCAGCAGCCACATTGAGGCCGTATCCACGTCGTTGCTCACGGCCACACGGGCAAGCCCACACAGGCCACTGTACCTCACCTCGCCCTTGGCTGTCCTTGGGTCTCTCTTTTCCTCTCTCTTTCTTAACCTCCATCTTCTTCTTTTTTCTCATCTGATTCCTCCTTCCTCACGTTGCCATCCTCCTGGCAATTTAAAATTACCAATTTGCGATTTGATACCAAATTGGATAGAATTTGATCTCGCGCTAGCCCCGTGTAGAACACGAAAGAGGAGGATCGAGATGAGATGGCCGTACGGGGCGTCCATCATGAGGACGGGACACGGAGGCGGCCTGGTCCTCTTCCTGGTGCTCATGGCGCTGGGTCTGACCTCGCCGGCGCAGGCCCGGGAGGAAGACGTACAGGTCTTTCTCATCCCGCACAGCCACTGCGATCCCGGCTGGCTTGAGACCTACGAGGTTTGTCCTTTCCTGTCCTGTCCCCCTTCTCCTACTTCGCAGTCAATCATTTCAATGTTTTTTTAAACTCCATTAGACATAATGTACACGTTTTGTAAAAGCTGATTATAATTTAGAATAAATAAATAATAAATAATAAAATAATAAATGGAATAATGATCTGATACATTTAGAAAGAATAAATAAATAAAATTTAATATTCAAATATGCTGGGCACAGCCTAACTCTTGTCGATGGTCGGCATTGGTTCGCACAGGGATATCACAGCCACTACGTAGAGCGTATCATCACGGAGGTGGTCAATTCGCTCCAGCGCAGTCCGGAGAGACGCTTCGTGTGGGCCGAGATGTGCGTTCTTCCAGTCCACTCCTCTTATGCATCAGAATCATGATGAAGCCCTTTTGCTTACCGTGGTCCGTGTTTCTACAGTTCGTACTTCAGTCGTTGGTTTGATACGAAGAGTCTTGAAGTGAGGGAGACGGTGCGAGGTCTGATTCAGTCTGGACAGCTTGAATTCGTAGAAGGTCTAGCCCTTATGCTTGGATGCTCAGCCAAACGATCAAAAGTAAATGGCTCACATTCGTTTTTATTTGCAGGAGGGTGGGTACAGCCGGATGAAGCCAACACAAACTTTGACATATTAGTAAATCAGATGACCGAAGGTCATGATTACCTTTTGAAAAACTTCGGTGTCCGTCCGCGCATCGCATGGCAGGTACCTTGCAGAATCTGCTACTGTGTCATCGTTTGGTGGTTGACAGAGACGACTTGTCCTACAGATTGACCCCTTCGGGCATTCTTCCATGACCCCCACGCTTGCGGCGGCAATGGGCTTCGATGCCCTGGTTATCAACCGAATCCACCACAATCTCAAGGTATCCGGCGCACGTCAAATGAGCAGTTGAAGGTGGCATCTAACAGCTTGTACAGTCATACTTTAAGCAGACCAGGCACATGGAGTTTGTGTGGCAGGGATCGCCTACACTTGGCGAGCAGAGCGAGATCTTCACTCATGTGCTCCATACCCATTATAGTGCCCCATTGGGGTTTGATTTTGAGGTTTGAAACCTATTATCTGGTGTTCATGTGTCACCAGCTCACAAACATAGCATTTCAGGAAGGCGGTGTCAGCTCGGTATCGCGTGACCATGCCTCTGGTAGAGCACACCAGTTAGTAAACGAACTCAAGGTGGGTTCCTGTTATCCGTAATGGTTCATGAAATTGCTCACGATCAATTTGTTTTCTTCAGAGTCGCTCAGCGGCCTACCGAACCAAGAACTTGCTGGTAACTTTTGGTGACGACTTCAAGTTTCAAAGGGCCGAGCATCAGTTTTCCAACATGGATATCCTTATAGGTGCCTATGCGCACTTATTTTCACAGTGCAAAGTTTGCTGACAATTCGCATGCAGAGGAAATCAACAAGGGCAACTATGGACTCAAGATTCGCTATGCTACTGTTTCGGAGGTAAAATTCCATCCTTGTACAAGAACTTAACTCAAATTCTCATTCTGTTTTTGCTCATGTTGTGCTGTAGTACTTTGACGCCGTTTTCGCGGCCGATGTCAAGTTCCCGTTCTACAAGGGTGACTTCTTTCCTTATGCTGACAATTCTGATTCATATTGGACTGGCTATTACACGACGAGGCCCAAGCTTAAAGGCCTTACTCGCTTTGCCACATCCATTCTACACTCTGCCGAGGTGAATGCAGCCCTCGCATATGGGTTCATTCGTTTACTTAACTAGGGCATCTATTTCCCGTTATCAGACCGCGTATGTACTCGCTAGAGCTCAGAAAGCTACCCAGCACTTGTCTACACCTTGGGATGAACATTATGGAGCCATACTACAGGGAAGACGAGTACGTCATTCTAGGAAAGGATTGAATCAGTTTCGTCTTATTCGTGATATTAGGACACGGCTCTTGTACAACATCATGATGGTATAACTGGAACGGCCAAACCTCATGTGGCTGACGATTACACCCAAAGGTTGAACAAAGCTGTAGCCGCCTCTCGCACGGTAGCGTCCATCGTTTTGCATTCATCGTTTCGTTCGTTTTTGCTCACTCAATATATCCTCAAAGATCTTGGAGGACATGGCGAAACATCTCTTGTATAACGATAAGAAATACTCTAAGCAAGAGCTTGCCGTACTCGATGGCGTTGATTTTGGAGTTTTTGATGAGCAAGACCAACTATTTGACCTGAACACGGTACAAAGCCTTTATGCGATGCGTTTAGGATTACGATTCTAACTAGGATGAACAGAACGAGAATGAGTTCCCCCTTGTGTATCATAACGGCCTTGGTTGGACAAGATATCAGTACGTTCAGGTCAAGGTATCGGCCTCCAATCCAAGTCGGCTTCGCATCTACGATACAGAGGGCAATCCCGTTCCCACACAAACTTCACCATTTTCTGAAAGACCTGGCACGGAGCCTAAGGACAAGTATAACTCATACATGCTTCACTACACCTGAGTTAAAACTTACACCATGATGTTTCCAGGACTATCTTCTTCCTCAACTTTATGGCTGAGGTTCCTCCATTGGGCCTTGCTACCTACTTCGTACGCGTGGTCGATGATCCATCTGTTCCAGAAGCTCCCCTCTCGCACGAGCCTAATTACTTCAAATCAGGCATGTCAGCATTTTCTGTGATTGCTATCGTCTTAGTGGATGTTAACATGAACAATAGGCTCCCTTTCGGGCTCACTAAGTATTGAAAACGAGTTTCTCAAGTTGAAACTCAGCCCCGAAACCGGTTTGCCCGATGAACTGACGAATAAGGTCACTGGTCAGTCGATCTCAATCCGACAGCAGGTACGCTATTAAGGCAATCTCACATTTAGCAGCTGAACTGAGCTTGTTGCATAGTACTCCGAGTATACGACGTCAAGGAGTGGAGCGTATATCTTTAGACCAACGGGCATAAATGACCCGAATCACAAGCCCGAAGTAGCAATCACCAAGGGTGATCTCATGTCAGAAGTAGTAATAGCCCTTTCATCATCCCGCAGACTTGTACGTTATTCATCCATGAACGCGAAGCGCCTACATATATCGGAGTAATACTCATACATCCGGGTTCTCAACATACAGACACTTCGGCTGTACAACGCCCCAAGTCAGCCATTGTCCTATCCTGAGATAGGCGGGGTCCTCTATACATCGCATGTGGTCGATGCAGGCCAAAATCGCGAAGTGGTCGTACGGTACAATACAGATATACCAGCTGGAGACAGCTTTTACACCGACAACGGCCTTGAAATGCAACTCAGGTATTATACGTGTCAGTGTACGTAGCCATCCAATATTAACAGGATTGCAACCATAATCAGATCACGTAACGGTAATAACGAGAGGTCTAGAGCACATATCGAAGATCACCGAGCGGACGCGCAGGAAACTCAATATTATCCTTCAATATCAATAGCCATGCTTCGCCATACTTCAGATGATCTCCAGTTGACAGTAAGAACCGATGCTTAGCGCAAATGTTGAAGATGGGGAAGCATAACGTATAATTTGCCAGGTAATTTCAAGCCAATCATTAGGTACCTCCTCGCACAAGAACGGAGGACTCGAAATCATGCTTCATCGACATCTGGCTCAGGATGACGGCCGTGGATTGGGGGAGGGGTACGCCCACGTTTACTTGATTGACTCTAGCGAGTATCTCATTTGGTCACCCTGCAGTGTTCGAGATTCCAACGTAGTGACGATACAGCAATGGTTGATGCTGGGCAAGCTTGAGGATGCTGAGATCCATCGTCGACGTCTCTCCCTCCAGCAGGACCATCCACTTACATCTATCACGCTTAAAAATGGACCTACAGCATTTCAGTGGGATGATTACTTCGTCAACTCATACACGCCCTTAAAGGGTATGTAAAATTTGGTTGCTGCAACTATCATTTTTTAATTAACTCTATCGTTCTGTCTAGGTTCTCTTCCGTTCAATGTGCATTTACTATCGCTCAAGGCGAGAGATGCTGTGTCCTCCGAAGTCATCCTCCGGCTTGTCCATATTGCTGAGGTACTCATCATATGTTGACGAGAAGTAAGTGTGGACTAGAGCGATTCTTATGCGTTGTTTTTAGGGCCAAGATGCTCCAGCTGCGCCCGTGCAGGTTCTACCGAACAAATTCCAATCTCAAGTGACTGTAAAACTAGATAGGCTCTTTGACGAGGCCGAATCGAAATGGGTGATTGAGCATCCAAGACCTCGGTCACTTAGTCTCAATTACGGTAAGACTCTTCCACGCATGGGATGATCGTCGCAAAGCACAGTTTTTTGCATCCCTTTCGCTCAATGTGAATTACAGGAGCCGAAGAGGTTCATAACCGGGTGAGATATGATTCATCAGTGGGCCAGCTGGCGATGAAAATCAACTTCCGAAACCTGGGCAAAGGTGGTGCACAAAATACTGGTACGTGGCACTCTTTCTGTCAATTTTTTATCTGTCTGATCGTTGCTCGTTTACATTCATGATTCACAGACGAGGAAGGCGTATTCCTCTCGCAAGCCGCGTTGGATAAAATGAACGAGGTAAAGGGTAAGAGGAAACTGCTTTCCATCACCGACGCCGAAGATGAAGATGGCGCGAAGAGTGTGAAGTTGATAGACGACCAAGAAGCATATCAACGTGAAGTACGCGAGAGAGGGCAGAAACGCCGCATTTTCGACCCTAGTTCAATCGCTGTGTCAACCAAACGCAAGCTCCTGGCGGTTGGCAAGGATTCAGATCCACTTACAATGATACTTCGACCACTTGAGATGAAATCGCTTCTGCTTTGGCTTCATAAAGAAGGATCAGAGGTACTTATTGGCGATTTTGCTTCAAAGAGGTCAGACTTGCTCATACCTTAACCACACAGGAACGAAACGAAGTTATCAGCGAAGAAAACAAAGAAGATAACGGGAAGGCCGAAGAAGACAAAGTCCCAGACACAAATGAGGAGGAAGATCGAGTTAAACTTGATTTGCAGCGGAAGGAGCAAGAACAGAGAGAACAAGAGGCAGCAAAGAAGGAGCAAGAACGGAAGAAGAAGGAAGAAGAGAGACGAATGGAGGCAGAGAGGCAAAGGAAAGAAGAAAAGGAGGAAGAGAGAGGAAGAGAGGAGGCAGAGAGACAAAGGAAAGAAGCAGAGGAAGAAAGGAAAAGAAAGGAGGAGGAGGAGGAAGCTAAAGCTGGCAAGACAACCCAAGATCCTGGTGGAGGAAAGAGAGCAGAGGTACGTGGACATCATTCAAATCGACCTTGATTCCCTTTACGCTTACCTTTTACTTTTCCAGGCCTCTTTCCCTGGCAAACCTACTCGCTCTGAGGAGGATGTGCTAGCGGCTGAGCAGCGCTTCATCTCCACCGGTCTTGAGGGCGAACGAATGATGATGATGTTCCTCACGATTGTTGTAATCTCACTCATGGTCGTTGCATATCTCGCCTTCCATCGGTACGCATACCATCTGCCTTTCCTCTCTCACATTCTTATCATGTTTTTCTACCTCAGGCGAAAAGCTTCTGCGATCATCTCCGTCTCTTCGCTGGCGTCTGCTGCCTATCCGCTCATGGGCAACTCGCCTGCCGGCAAGGACTTCTACCGACGCGAGATGGATCAGCGGCTGTACAGCAAGATGGTCTAGGCTGCGCAGCCCTTCATCTACTCTTTCTTTTTCATATTTATTGCTGTAGAACTCCGTTGTTAACACCAATAGCTGATTTTCGGAGCTTTTCTTGACCTTTCCTTCCTTTTCTTCTTCGCTCATTTTTCAACTCCGAAATTTCTTCCTACTTCCCCCGGCGCCACGCAAAAGAACGAATCTGTGTGCCTCTCTACTGACGTGGACACGTCTCTGTGTGCCCTTCGCGTACCTCTGAGGTAGGTGAGATCTGGGAGTGGAGATGTAGCGTGATAGATTGCGCGAATAAGAGAGCGCTGCCAGAAGATTCTTTTTAAATGCATTTAGTCTCTACTTTACGTAAATTTTTAAATAATATTTTTTGGATTTATGTACCATCCGCGGATTTTTATCTTTCAATTTTCAATTGCAAAATTGGGAATATTTTTAATTTAAATATCATTTTTTCTTTGCAGAATGAGACGCCGACAGCAAGGCGGTGCGTCGGTGCCGCGTGGGCAGGGCGCAGCGGGCAGCGGTGTAAGCCGCTTGCCCGTGGGCACGTGGGCGTGGCTGCAGGCACGGATGCAGAAGAGGTGGAACAAGCTGGTGCTCTCGATGCGGGGTTCGTTCTCCTCTCGACATGTTCTGCTTCAGTTTCTCGTGCAGACCCTGAAGGAGATCAAGTCTCGCAAGGTACAAGAGAGCACTCTTTTTCTCCCATGCCATTGTTCCGCACACGTCCCGTACGACATCATGTGACTGACACAAGGCTTGTGGTCATGGTGGTGGTGGTGATGTTTGATGGTGACCGAAGGTCAACTTCTGCTTGGGCTTTCTGGCTTGTTTCCTTGTGGTGCTGGTGGTAGCGTTCATGGTCACCATTCTTGCTAACGCCCCGGTACGTATACGCCTTTGCCTGCCTGTGACTCCGATCTGCGTGCGATGCGGGCTTACACACTTGGTGACGGTGTGCAGGTGATCTTCTTGCGATTGGCAGAGCTTACTCAAGGAGAGACCGACGTTATTATCTCTCCGGCTGACGGCACCGGCTTTGGAACGCTCAACTACACATTGATCAGGTAACGCTTGTACTTCATCAGTCTGGGAGTAAAGGTGATGTTAAGCTCATTGTGTAAATTACCTATGAAGTAACTTGCTGCAGGACGACCCTGCACATACCTACCACAGCCCACGTTACACTGGCGAAGTTTTTCGTACGTTTGCCTAGGCGCTGTGCTACAAAGATTGCTGGAGAGAACTCACGTATTGTTCTGATATCAACTAGTCTACCGACCGGCAAACTGTAAAGCGGAACTTAACGAGAGTGACACGACGTGGAAGTACATGGGCAACAATGTGACCTTTGAGTGTCCTGATGGTCAATCCACGTGTTCCGATGCCGACAAGATATGGTGTTATCAGCAAGCTCCCGGCAAATGCTTCCAGGTTACAATTCATGTCTCTCAGTGTCGTTTCCTTCGGCTGACCGGCAGTCTTGCTTTTAGGATCTATGCGGCACGTCAGCGTACAAAGCGCGACTCTACATAGTGGATTCGAAGAAGGAAAAGAGAATGGGTATCGGACGAGAATGGACACTAGGGGAGATAGAGGCAGGCCAGGTTTTCATGGAAGTAGCGGCTGCTGCAGCGGTGCGTTAAGATAAATATCCTCATGTGTTATATATTAGTTAACTCATCGTCGTGCAGCTCGAACTTAATGTTGGCAACCTATTTTATATGAACATTAACATGAGCGCCTACATGCCAAGTGTGTACGAGCATGTGGTATTGCCGCATCTGCCTGCCACGTACATTTAACACTTTCCCCTGGCACCTTAACCCCTCATGGCTAACTATTGCGATTACATAGGAGTGGTAATGCATCTGGTGATCCTCGATGGGGCTTTTGGAACAGTTTCATGCCTCTTCGTGTGCAAAGTACTATATTGTCGTGCTCTCTTGCAGACACTGTAAGTGCTGACCCTTGCATCCCCTAAGGTCTCTACCGTGACCCGATAGGCAAGCACCCGTTGGATGAAGAAAATGTGATAATCATGGAGTATGAATACTTCATGCGCTATCTTGCTCAGAACTTACATCCCAAGCTGCCCGAGGCCACTCGCCAGGATTTTAGTCAGCTTGATCTATATCAATTCGCGAAGGAGATTGTCATCAATCTGCCTCCACCTCGTATCCAGACTTATTTACAGAGCGACTATGATAAGATTCAGCGCGCCGGTACACACCATCACTACAGAGTTTGTCTTGTGTGCTCTATTCACCTGTGTTGGTATACTTGTTTCCTTAAAGTTGTGGAGTTTGCTGCCCGCATAGTATACAAGCTTGGATTTAGCGAGCTCGTGACAACATTACCAGTAACAAACATGCTGAACACTACCCAATTCTTCTCGCTCTTCTTGGGCCTCATTCTCAACGTCGTCATCCTCATATTGTTGCTCCTCTCGATAATGCTCATCTACTCGCTTCTTATGGTGAATGTCGAAACTCGCACGTTTGAAATGGGAGTCTACCGCCTTGTGGGAACAACCAGGTATGCCCTTTTTTATCAAAGGTATTCCGTTTTGTCTAATCGGCGTTGGCGCAGAGGTGGAATTGTGCAGCTGTTACTCATGCAGGCCTTCTCCTACGCCGTGCCTTCGTGGGCGTTTGGTCTTCTTTTTGCTCAGGGTACCAGATCGGAAGAAGATTACAAGTATGGCTTGTCCGAACTGACATAGAATTTACATGAACAAAGGTTTGATGATGGGCGTGTCCATTTGGTTCAAAGAGCAGACTGGAGTGCCGATGGAACCTGTTCTAACTCCTATGTCCGTTCTCATCGCTACACTCTTGGGTAAGTCACGTCGTTTGTCATTGGTGTCGATGTAGAGAAATGCTCACTACAAGATTCTGTATCCAGGCATCTTTGTTCCTATAGCGTCCGCTATCTTTCCTATCCGTCACGCCTTGTCCCAGAACTTGCATGACTCACTTGACACCAAGCGCCAGAAGGGTATCGTACCAGAAACTAAGCACGCAATGGTGATATCTTACCTTATTGTCATTGTTCGCGAGCAGTTCAAGCCGTATCGGTGGATTTAGAACGATCTGAAGATAAGAGTTTTTCGTGGTCGCTCTTGATTATTGGCATCTCGCTTTCTCTTTTCGGTTTCGCTGTGTACTACGTCATGCCGCTCTCTTTACTTACCATGGATCTCACGCTACTGCTGAACATCTTCTTCTTCCTCATCATCGGTGCGCATGAGTCCCCTCTTTCTTGAGATCGTACTCCTGGACTGACTTTCGCTTTACATGCAGGCATGCTGATGGGCTTAGTGCTATTGTCGCTGAATGCGGAACCTTTGCTAGAGCGCCTTCTAGTGAACAGCTTGTTCTTCTGGGAGAAGATGCCTATTCGTACCATGGTAATCAAGAATTTGGTTGCGCACCGTAAGCGGAATACGAAAACGACGATCATGTACGCGTTGTCGCTCGGATTCATCATCTTCGTAATGGTCTCCTACAACAACATCCTCGATGGCTTCGCCTACCAGCGCGAGCAACGAAGTGGCGTCTACCTCAAGGTTATGGCTAGAGGAACAGACGACGATTCAAAGGTGCCACTTGAGTGGCGTAATCACATTCGGGACGTCGAAGCACTAGAGGACTACATACGTAACCATAGTAAAATTATCAAAGACCATTCCTGGGTCACGCACACGTATGCTGATACCTGGAAAAATCACAACGGTCCTGTGTTAGAAAACCTTGGACGGTACAGACATCAATCCTTACTTAGTTCGTATGCACAACTTATCTCAATATTTCTGGCAGAACATTCACCGATCGAAACTGGATGTACGCCATATCCCCGAACTTCATGGATGTGGTATTCAACACATTCCTTATTCTCAACGAGGGTGCGTCTGCAGATGATCTTCCAACTTTCTTTACTTAACCTCTTTTTGGACGCCTGTTCTAGGCTCTGAGTACAACAAACAAACAATGAGCCTCAGTGAGCAGCTCTATACGGCAGACGGTTCTGGCAGAGCTTGGCAGGGCACACTTTACAAACAATTAATTGGTAAGAAGCAGACGCCACTGTACGTGCATGAGACGCACCCTAACCTCACCACTATCTAGGACTTCACAATCTCGAAACAAGATTTATTTGGCGATTCTCCGGAAACAGCGCAGATGACGAAAATGAGAGCGACAACAATAACAGGGGTGGTGGTGGAACGGGCGGAGGTACTGGCACTGGAGGCTCTACTGGTGGAGGCGTGAGTCCCGCAACACCGTATGTACCTTTATCGTGATACCACGTTCTTGTTCTAACATTGATGCTGTTTGCAGAAATGTGGCACCTCCTCGTCCGTATGAGTACCGTGTCGTAATGCGCCCGTTAGCCTTCTTCGACGCTGCGCC
>CDEZ01023323.1:21438-33326 GCA_000826365.1 Acanthamoeba royreba
GTACAACAAACAAACAATGAGCCTCAGTGAGCAGCTCTATACGGCAGACGGTTCTGGCAGAGCCTGGCAGGGCACACTATACAAACAACTAATTGGTAAGAAGCAAACGCCACTGCGCGTGCATGAAACACACCCTAACCACTATCTAGGCCTTCACAATCTTGAAACAAGATTTATTTGGCGCTTCTCCGGAAACAGCGCGGATGACGCAAATGAGAGCGACAACAATAACAGAGGTGGTGCTGGAACGGGCGGAGGTGCTGGCACTGGAGGCTCTACTGGTGGCGGCGTGAGTCCCGCAACACCGTACGTACCGTTGTAGTGATGTTGCGCTCTTGTTCTCACATTGATGCTGTATGCAGAAATGTGGCACCTCCTCGTCCGTATGAATACCGTGTCGTTATGCGCCCATTAGCCTTCTTCGACGCTGCGCCCTTCTTTTACTTCTCAAAGTTTAACTCCAAGGGGCAGAACACTGTGGTTTCATTACCTACATGGCTGCGCCTATCTGAAGGTACACCTATTGAGCAATGTACATTTAGACATGAGAAGATCCTAACTGTAAAACTCTGGCAGCTTCTACGGGTCAAATCCACTCAGTAGACGATCTCCCTTGGAGTGAGCTTCTGTTCGCTATATCTAGTGACGACGCTGCGGATAGCAGTAAAGTTGATACGCTCAAAGCGGAAATCAATGCTATCATCAAGGTGCGTGTTTCGAGTTATTGCTTTGATTCATCCTATCTCTGGCTTAGAAAGACATAATTATTGCCTGCAGGGCCAACCGGGAGTCTACATTTACGACCTCAGTGGAGGCAACAATCCCATAGAAAAGGCTGAAGCGATCTTGACGGCTTTCTTTGGTTTCACCACGGCTGTAGCAATGCTGATTGCTTCTTTCTCGCTGGTCTCGTCGATGTACACCAACATCTATGAGCAGACCAAAGAAATAGGTAACGTATTCGCAACGCTTCTCTGTCTCCTTTACTCCTTCTCTTACCCTAATGCTTTACAGGCGTTGTCAGAGCCATCGGTATGCGCCAGAGCTGGCTTAAACGGATCTATCTTTATGAAGCTTTCATTCTCGTGCTTGCCTCTTCCCTCTTGGGCGTGATCATCGGTACACTTGTCTTGCAAGTGAAGTTTTGTTCAGTGTGCTGTAGCTAAATGTTACCATCCCCTCGTGGTTTGCAGGAAGCGCCGTGGGCTACACGTTAGTTCTGCAGAGGATCCTATTCACGCAGCTGCCACTTCCGTTCCGCTTCCCATGGCAGATCATGGTGATCGTGTTCGCCTGCTCGCTCATCTTTGCATTCGTCTCCTCTTTCGGACCCATCACCAGCGTCATGAAGCGATCCATCGTCCAGATCCTCCGCTACTGAAATCCCTGTCCCCTCTCCCCGCGTTTTAGCTCCTATTCCGTGTCTCACCAGCTTTTTGCCAATAAGTTGTACAGATGATCATCTATGCCTTGCTTGCACTTTATCTGCTGCTTTCTCCGATGTACCGTGCTGGCCTGCCATAACACACTCCTCTAGGACCTCCTCGTGCCATGGCGTGTGTTGCTTGGTTGGTGGTCTTTGAGCCAACAACGATGTCTGGTTATTTTGAGGAATTAGCGGGCAACCTCTCTTGCTCTCTTGAGTTGAGATAAAGAAGATGGCAACACGAGCATGTGCTGTCCGGGTGGTCTGCATCGTCGTGCTGGTGGTGGCGTTGACCGGTCTCCCCGCCAACTTGGTGTGGGCATGCGACCATATCGCCGCCTCGACTTGCGTGCAGCAACGCGACGCGTGCAGGTGCCGCTTTCGTTCTTTTAATTTCATTTATTTGTTATTTTATTTTATTTTTTTGATAGAATTTTAATATTGTTTTCAATAGTTTTTGCTCTTTTTATGACTATTGTTTTTCCGGAGTGCAGGTTTCCAAGCATGGCAAGCGTGAATGTCAACGCGTGCGCAGAGTGCTGGCCGTCCTATTGGGGCTGCGTACAGAACGCTTCGTGCGAGCAAGACTCCTTCTACGGGAGTGCGTTATTCTTCCTCTGTGACTGATGCTGAGGATGATGCTGATGATCAATGTACCTTCAAAAACCTCAACGCAGGCACAGCCATCGATACTTGCAAATCGATTGATAGCTGCAACGCTACTCTCTGCGCGTTCAACGAGCCATCAGCCGCAGCGGGTCGTTTGCAAGGCCCACTCTCCACTGTTCTCGATGTTGTGGCTGCACACTCCGTCGAGCTGATCGGGTGGGACCGAAGCATGCTGCTTTTCTGGTTTCGGTGATGATGCTGTTGCGAATGATCATGTAACGCCAGTGCGCAGTCATGTACACAGATTCTCAGCGCTCAGCATGTTATTCAAACTTGGTATGTCGTCCCCGCGGGGCAAGCATGCTGCTGGCAATTGCTGTGCCGTCACTTCCTCTGCGCGTACCTCGACCTGCTCCTTGACCTCCGCCGCGTCCTCTGCCGTGAGAACCTCCTCCTGATTGATTATCGCGTTGCTTTGCAGAGTTCATCGTCTTCTGTCGCTTATCCTCGCGCGCATTGCCACCAGTATGTCCTCGCTCTCCCATATTCTTTACGTGCTGATCTGCATTTGCTTCTGTGCTTCGTGGTCGCTTCTTCGTACTCGGTGGCGGCGCCGGTCGTACGGCCTTGGGCAGCGCATCTACGCTCCGTACCAGCATGCAATCCGGCAGCAACTTCAAGTTGGCCTCGTCCTTCGTCCCCTTCTTCATCATCTGGCGCTGGTGCTTCTCCTTCCTTTGCCACCACCGCATTACGTGCGCGTGATGTTGTCCAAAGTGCAGATACCAAAACGTGATGAAGGGCGATGTACGATTCCCGAGCGCTGAGGAGTGCGCCTGCTTCTTCGACCTGACTCCTGCTGGCGTCCAGTAGACGTAGCGCTTTCGTGGGCAGAGGAAGGCGATAGAGTTACGCAGCTGTGGCGAGCGCTCGACTGCACGAGTCCAATAGTCCTTGCTGCACACGTAAGACGGCATCAGAAGCGCAAAGGCTCGACCCTTGGCCACTACCTCCCGTGATATGAAGTCGAGCAATCGCGGTATGTGATCGCCCGAGTAAGCCGGATTCGTGAGCAGCACATCGAACTCGGGCGTGCGTCCTGCGGCCGCCACCTGATAGAAATCCTCACACTTGTTATAGATGTCAGTGAAGCCGAGCTTGTCGAGGTGCCGGACGACCGCGCCGGTGCAATAGTATGGATCGTAGATCTTGAGTGCTGCTTTCGCCTTCTTCTCCTGATCGGGATTCATCTCTTCATCGACATTGTTGTCGCCATCATCACCATCACCATCATCAGCTTCTTCATCCTCGACATTCCCCACACCACCATCATCGTCATCTCCATCATCATTCTCGTCATTTTTGCTGTCATCATCAGCACTGTCATCACTTCGACCTCTGGCGGCACGCTGGAGACAAGCAGCATAGTACGTGAGCAGAGGAGCAACATCACCAAAGCACTCGGCGCCGGTCTCGCAGTGATCGTCGTCCTCTGTGCGGAACGGATGGCGAATGTCGGCTACAGAGGCGTGACGCGCGGCGATAGCCTGCCGGTCGGCCTCTATGATGGCCTTGCGCTCGGACTTGGGCATGGTGGCCCACCGGCGCTTGAGGTCCGCATCGAAGGCCGGATGGGTCGGGTTCAACCTGTCCGAGAGCGTAGGTGCCTCCATGTCCTATTTCTATAAAAAAACCAAAATAAATCTGTCTCTTACTGTAGATTAATATAATCAACGGAGGCTGTAAACTTTTTTGCCTGAGCGAAAAAAAAGGAAGGACAAGTCCCCAGCAAACAGGAAAACAACAAGAAAAAGGTGGGTGTTGGCTATCACATCTGTTTTGCGTCTTGAAAACAGCGAAGCCTCATGGTGTAGTTGGCAGCATACAGGATTCTGGTTCCTGGGACCCCAGTTCAAATCTGGGTGGGGCTGAAGCTTTTATTTTTGATTTACCTCATTATGGCGTCCACTCTATTGAGCCTACTCTTCAGAAACATGATCTACACTCTTCCCACCACCTGCGTAGACACAACGATGGAGGAGAAGGAGGCGAGGTTTTCGGCTGCTTGGATATATAGTCGACCAGCTTGGTACGGATTGGCTACGGAGGATATAAGTTTATTTATTGCCGCCACTACCGCCCTTTTGCCGTTCCAGTTCGTGTCCTGCTGGGTACGGCCCGATCAACTCAAACCGCGCGTTTACTCCAACCCAGACCGACCCACACAACCAGCTGCACGACATCATCCAACACGCGGAGTAGTGCATCATCGCGTCGGTGCGGCGATGAAGAAGTTGACGGGAGGCCCCGAGGAGGTTCGGCTGCACCGCAACCCGCTCCTCCCTCTTCTGACCTCTACTTCCGTTTCGTCCTCTTCTTCTTCCTCTACCACCTCTTCTTCCTCCTCCACGGCCAGTAGCAGGAGAGCCACTATCGTCGACCGCCCTCATCAGCACCACCTCTTCAATGTTGGTGAGGCCGATGGAGAAGGTGGGGTAGTCGTGGTCCACAACCCCTTGCTGCCTCTCCTTCCTTCCCCCGGCAGGCGGCCTCGTCATCATGAAGAAGGTCAGGTCCTCCTTCCTACACTTGCACCTCCATCTACTCCCCGCCCTCCCACCATCATCACCACTCCGGCCGCCATCACCGTGGCGGACAATAAGGTCACCACTTCTTCTTCTTCTTCTTCTTATCGGCAAGGAAGGAGTACGAGTAGTGATGAGCTTCGACACCACCTGAACCCTCTTCTTCCTCTTCTCCGATCCAACACGACGACCAACCACGTGGGTTTATCATCATCATCGCCATCACTATCGGAGGAACAGGGTAGCGGTGGTGGTCAGAGCCAGTTGTTCCAGCAGGACCTCCTTTCTTGCACCCTTTCGGCGTCGCCGCGTCTGCCGAGCAGCTCGCGCGCGGGGAGGACCCTCACGCCGCCCGTCTCCCCGACCAGGCCCTCCGTGCGGACGCGCCAGCGCGCCCTCTCCACGGTCTCCCTCTCGTCGGTCCTCCAGGCCATGGGCAAGCCCTCCTCCTCCGGCTCATCATCATCAGCTACTTCGGATTCCCTTTTTCCGTCCTCGCCCCGAAACCACGGCGACGAAGTCAACGACACTAACAATGCTAACAATACCGCCATCACGAACGGGACGGAGTCTGAGAACGGCTGCTCCATGGGTCATATCAGTAGCAGCACCACCACTACTGCCCCGGTGAAACAGCTCCGCATTTTGGGCGGGCCTGCGCCCAGCCCGCGGCTGCGCCGGAGTGAAGACCAAAAGAGCGAACACGACAAACGACCCTTGCCTCAAAGAACGAAAAGCGGCAGGGAAGTGCGGATCGTGACGGCGACGGGAGCGGGAGGAGAGCACGACGGGGATGGATGGGCCCGCGCCGATCCCACCTCACCGCGACAGGATGATGCGGAAAGCGGAGCAGACAGTCGGAGGGCACGGATGAGGCGCGGCAGTCTCACCAGCCGCCTCTCGTTTCGTTACAAAGTAAGGGACGGCACCGGAGGTTCTTCAGCGAACGCACTGCAGGTTTCTGATCCTCTCCACACACTTCATGTCAGGTACTAATCACAGCAGAAGACCGTCCATTTGCTTGTGCACCTCCTTTCTAACTGTTGATGACTTCTCCTTCGCAGCGATAAGCAGCTGGTGCATGTCGAGCTCGATGGTGGCATTCTCTATGTGATATCACAAGATCAGATTCACCTCTATGATGCGTCGGTATGCGCCTTCATCTTTGCTCCTTTTCTGTTGACCTTGAAGCGCTATATGATACTGATTAACAACACGACAGACAAGAGAACTCATGTATACAATTGACGCGGTAGCTCGTCGCGTGGTCGTGCATGATCAAATTCTCTACTACGCCAATCGCACGAACGTGTCTTCCAATGATCCCGACGTGATCGTTGCGTGGGATACTAAGGTGCAACTTACTGAACTTTTGCCTCTTATTTTGTGGAAGCTGAGTCTAGGCTTTCTCTAGTTGCGCAAGGTCACGCATATCTTCCGAGGCCACCAGAAGTGGATCACGTCGCTATTCGTGCACGACAAAGTTCTCTACAGCTCGGCCACCGATCACACCTGCAGGTGCGAGTCTCGTACACAAAAGGTCATGAAGGCTTGGTTAACTGTTATGTTGCCCCTTGCAGAAGCTGGAATGTGGTCATGTGGAACAGGCAGGGCTTCTCCTCTGCGACCCGTCAGCGTGGCTTAAGCGTGGAGCAGGTTGATCCTGAACAAACGGTATCTCTTCGATATTACGGACATTTGTGAACTTGGGATTGATCATGCCCATTGCACTTAACAGGTGAAGGAGGCTCTCATGCTCTGGGAACGAATGTTCCAGCAATCAGTGACCAGCGCTCCCGTGGTGGAAGGGGAGAAACAGAAGCGGCCTACCACTGAGAACGATTACGTAGGAGATGTCTGCCTTCCTCCGGTACATTGACCTATCATTTAATTATTCGACTATTCAACACTCAACGCTCAACATTCTCAACGGTAGGAGCTACGCATTTTCAAAGATCAGGACGCAGTAACGTCAACGGCCATCTGCCCTGAGCGAAAGATTCTATTCACTGCTTCTCCCACCCTTGTTATACGAGCGTGGTCTCTTGCGGTACGTTAGAGTTTTGTGCTGATTGTGGCGAACCACCACTGATCTAGGCAACACTGACAGACAGGAGAATGCCTTGGTGAGTACGTAGGCCACACAGACTGGGTCTACGGAGTACAGGTCCACGATGGAGTTCTTTATTCATCAGCTCGTGATCAAACTATTCGCTCATGGAACATTGACGTATGCTCCGCCAGTTTAAGTCTGATTTATCCACTATTATCATTAACATTTCTCATACTTGGTGACTATGAAGACCTTCGAGTGCATGCAGGTATTCGAGACCGAGACGGACAATCTCAATACCAAAAAGTTTCATGTTATTGGGACGGCACTCTTTGTGATCTGTGACGATTCCACAATCAAGATCTACAAAACTAATGTACCTGTCTTGTTGTTCCCATCAATTCGGTGGATGATGACAAATCCTTATCTTTCAATCATCCAGACGGGCAAGGTGGCACGTGTGCTAGAGGGGCACACGCGACCCATTCGTTGCATGGCGTTCTTGGCAGATCAGCAGGAAATCCTAACAGCATCTGGGGATGGTACCGTGCGTAGATGGAATTACAAGGTCCGTTTACAGCCCTTTGGAAACAGGTTTGGGAGTCTCACTATTTGATTTTCCTCTTCTTCACAGAGAGGTCTCCTGCTTGCTGTATATAAGGGACACTCGGCAGGAATAACCTCGATTATAATCGACGAGCAACGGCGATTGCTCTACAGCGCTGCGCAGGACGGTAACGACTCTCCTCATCCTTTGATTGAAATGCCTCGGCTGATTGTATCGGCCATTCAGGAACGGTGTGCTTGTGGGATCTCTCAGATCCAGCGGATAAGGCGAACAAGTCTCAAGCAGGTACTGTTGAAGATAACTCTAGTATAGCTCCGAACTGCGTTCTATTAACTGAAAACATATATAGATAGTGAAAGTGAGCTTCAGCAATATAAGCGGCGCATTGATGATATCATCAGAAGGAAGTCAGACGCTGAGGATAAGGTATTGTTTCGTTACCTCTACATGTATGTTTCCGCTGGCTGATTTACACCTCCTTTCTTCAGTTGATCAAAGTAAGCGAGCAAATCATGCGCGTACTCAATGAGGAGAAGGAAAGAGAAGAGAAAGAGGGGCCTCCTGCTCAACGTCCATCTGTTTCCCCGACTGCATCGCCACCCTTGTCCTCTTCGCCCGTAGCCTCTTCGCCTCTTTTGTCTACTTCTGTGGAGACATCCGTACAACATCAGCTCCCACCCACGTCACCCAGGACTCTGCAATCCTCTATGACTGCGATCGCAGACCAAAAGGCGAAGGCAAGCAAAGGAGGAGCTCTCTTCAAGTCGGGTCGTCTCAAACTGAGTCGCGGAGACAGTGCCAGATTCAAGTCTACCAAACAGGAAGATAGCGAAAATCCCCTATCGCCGCGAGGCGACGGCAAACCTAATCCTCAAGATACACATCAAGACGCGCACAAAGGCCGCGTAATTGTGGTTCCACCGATCGTCCTCAAGAAGATAGAGAATGAAGGGAGCAAGACCTCTGAGCGAACGAAGAAGGACGCCACGCAAGGTCTCTTCCAGAGATTCAGTGCATTCTCATTTGAGCGCAAGAGAAAGGACTCGGAGAGGACTCCCAAACTGCCGCAGCGAAGTATCAGCGAGGGCGAGATGCCAGTGTCTCCTCGACAAAGGGACCGGATTCAATGGACCCCTCAGCGTGGCGATTCGATCGAACTCGATGATGCAGCCGCCGAATCGCAGTCACCCAAGGACGGGAAGGACTTTGACATCGTCAATTGGTTGGAAGAACGCATCAACTCCCCTGAGCCGCAAAAGGCGAAGACCGACCAGCGCTCGAACAAGAAGGAGGCTGACCATAAGGTCGAGATGGACGCCAAAGGGAACAGTGACTTGCCTCTCGCGGAGGCCGCCGAAAAGATCATCTCGGAATTCAAGGAGATAGTGAAGAAGCCCCTCGGTGATGTTTCCTACGTCGACTTCGGAGCTATGCTCTATAGGGTCATCTCCCTTTGCATTGGCTTGAGCAATGCCGGAGAAAGGACGAAGGATGGCGAGGGCGATTCAACGTTCGTGGCGGCCGAGGAGCAAAGAGTGAGGAATGACTTGAGGTTGGCGGTGAAGGAATTCACCCACAACGGGATGGCCTATCTTCAACACAGCAAACGAAACGCCCGGGAGAAGGAGAAAGGACCAAAGGCCAAACAAGATCAGATCGAGGAGGATTTCGAAGGAGGAGATGACGAAACCCAGAGGGCGACGCTCCTCAAATCGATCGGCATTCTCCACGCTGCTGTCCGCCAGCTCAACTTCTGGCGCCTCACCGAGCAGGATGAGGCCACGCGGGCCGAAAGAGGACGAACGCAGAGCGTCGAGGGCTACGAGAGCGGAGATACGATGCCTGCTTCAACCGACGAGCCGCTGCCGAGTCCTGAGGCGCCTACCATCAAGGGTCTATTTTCCAAGTTAGCCGAACAGTGCTGTGCCGAAACTCAGTGTCTTCTGGAGGAAGTCCAAAAGCCGCTTGGCGTACTCACTGAGGACACTGGAGCGTCACTCACAACGATCGACTTCCTGGCCCAGCATCTCCCGCTCTTCTCAGCGATAGTTGGAATCCTCAAGCGCGGCGCTGACGGCAGCGATGAATCCAGCGCTAAGGAATGGGAGTCACTCATCAAGAACCACTTCCTGCGTCTCATCCAAGCCGCTCGGCACCGAGAACGTGATTCTCATCAAAGTGGACTCATTGACGGGCGAGATCAGCGACTCCTGATGCTCCAGTGTGCGGTGGTAGTGAAGGCCAGCGAAGAGATGCGGTACATCAAGCTCATGGAACGAGTCGCCGAACAGATCAGCGCTGCAGGCCAGGGCACTGATCGTGACAAGCCCGAGGCAGCTGAGGACCTTGTCCGCAAGGCTGAAAAAGTCAAGTTTCTCAGACGCCAGTGCAGTGGTCAGCTGCTTACCGCCGTCGTCCAACTTCTCTCCTGCGTGCGTGGACGTGAACCTGCCAGCTTTGCTTCCACCACAATGTAGATAACTCCCCTTTCGTTCTTCGGTTCTTCCTCACCTTCTCCTCTGAGGGCCTGATGGGGAACAGGAATGCACTCTACTGCACAGACAACCATCTTGTTCAAGTCAACATCACTTAACGTGGTTCTCATGAGCTCATCTTTAAGTTCCTGCGGATTGCTTCAACTTAACAACAGATAGGAGTTAAAAGATTCATAGTGCCTGGTCCCCTCAGCAGTGCACGTACGATATGGTAACATATAAACCTTCCGTTTCAACACAATAATGTTAACATCAATCCACCCATGCTGTGGACATATGTGATGGCTCAAGCCTGTTCATACATCACTTCTACATTAGCACTGAATCTTCTCACACATGCAGAGTAAGGAGACCTTTACGATGGAAACACCCGCTTGTTTCAGTGCGTACACCCACTCATTAATCATACGTTGTGATGTTTCTCTTTTCTGACACCACGGTGCTATCTTGATGATCGTCTTGCCCGACTTGATGTCATCAATGACAATACAAGGCATCACTGTGCCAATAACGTTGTATAGGTGAGCACCACATTCATATGGACCGGTCCTGGCATGCTTTGGTGGATGCGTATGTACGTTCACTTCCTGATGGAGGATCAACATCCAGGATGCGTGCAAGTGCATTGTCCAGTGCATAGTGTTTGATCAGGTTCGCTTCCTATGATCGTTTAGTGAAGAGCATATCCACACAGCACCGAGGCTGCAGACAACCAGTACCAGGTGCGTGTCATAGGAAGTAAGGGTTGTCCCGTGCAGACGGAACCAGTGTCTTCTCCATGAGTTCCCTAGAAACCAACTCTCTGCTCATAGTGTTGCCAACCACTGGTGAGAAACAACGGAGCATGATGGGAAGGAGAAACGAAGAGACTACTACCATCTTGAAGAAAGTAGCCACTCGGAGCAAAGGGCTCACCATCCTCTCGAGGTCGCGGTGCCCAACTGGACCAGGATTCGTTCTCGGTCAGTGATGACCACTGAAAGCCTCCTTTCGAATCACACGGGGTTTGCACGACCTGTAGACCGTTGTCAAGACCTGCTCCCATTGTTGTCGTCGGTTGATGCTGGCTGCTGATGTTTTTCTGCAATTGTCGAGGTCTCTAAGCCCACAAAAGAGGTCGGATGGCTTCCCTTCGTGCACGAAGAGTAGACCGAAGAATCCAGCACAAGGCGTTTTCAGTGGAGGTGTTGCGTTCAACAAGATGGTACCGTTAGGTGAAGCAGGAAATTTAACATAAAAGACGCAGTTACGCCAACGAAAATCGTGATCATGACGCCGAGTCCACAGGAATGTGTGACCCTAGGGTCCCTCGTAGCTTTATCTTGTGGTGGGAAGGGAACTGCTGCCCCGTGCCTTCAAGGGTGAATGCAGAAAGGCTTTATTGCTCAATTCATACACAGGCTTAATGCAAAACAAACACGTTCCTGTGTATGTGGTGCATTCAGGGCTCAAGCACCTTGCCGATGAATAGTGGGCACTTGAGTTGTGTGTGGTAGAGCACGAACACGAATGGCCTATCCACCACAAACTCCACAGGATCCTGGGGCAAAGCTGCACTACCTAATTTCATCACCACAGCAGTGGCGGCAGCAGCTTCAGTGCCCTCCTCGTTGACCTCAACGAATGCCTTGTGAATCACCTTCTCGATTCTCAGTTGTCTGGATGGAACCACCATCGCCATAGTCACACTGTCAGAACAATATCACCACCACCACCGGCAAGGACATCATCATGCTGGATCACGTACTCGAATTTGGGAGAGTCCTCGGCGACCATGGCGCTGAAGTTAGCATGGTGGTTGAAGGCATGATGGATGCCCATGCGCTGAAGCACGTCTGACATCTCGACCTCAAAGTCGAACTTGAACCTTGGAAGCTTCACGTTGACCTCACTCTGCGTCATCGACCTCTGCCTCTCATGAATTGACTTGAGATGGTCGGCTGAGCACAGCTGAAAGCCAACAACAACAACAACAACAACACACCGATCAAACACGTGAGATGATGGGTTCATCAAGGTGAATGAGCTGGGACAGGGGCAGCACCTTATCAAGAGCTGCTGAGCTGTTGTCATTGGGGAGGAGGATGAGCATGACCACTTGATTGCCCTTGTATGCCAGCTGCAACATGGCATGGTCCTCGAACGCACCATG
>CDEZ01023324.1:0-30442 GCA_000826365.1 Acanthamoeba royreba
CACATCCGACTGCCATCATGCCGAAGGTCAAGGCCCACGAACTCAGGACCAAGAAGAAGAATGAGCTGTTGAAGCAGCTCGATGAGCTCAAGACTGAGCTTGCCAGCCTGCGCGTCCAGCAGGTCACTGGTGGCGCCCCCTCCAAGCTCGCCAAGATCAAGGAGATCAGGAAGTCCGTGGCTCGCGTCAACACCGTGATCAGCCAGACCCAGAGGCAGCAGCTGCGCATGTTCTACAAGGACAAGAAGTACAAGCCCCTCGACCTCCGCCGCAAGAGGACCCGCGCCATTCGTCGCCGCCTTACCAAGAAGGAGGCCTCGGCCAAGACTCTCAGGCAGATCAAGAAGGAGGCCCACTTCCCTCAGCGCAAGTTCGCCCTCAGGAGCGCATAAACTGTTCAAGAGAGGTAAATGTTCAGTTGGGCGGGCAATATACTTCTAAATTCAAACTCTCGATCTCAATTCTTTGATATTTTGTGTTACTTTTTTTTCGTTTATTGTGGTTTTACAACGATTGCCGGAAGAGAAGAGAATAGGTATCATCGTCCATGAATATTAAATGGAATGTAGATAGCATCAATACATAAACTTCTGGTTTGACGGTGAAGGCCAAACCGAGAGTGGGCTATTCTGAGCTAAACAGATGCATTGAACGGCCCTCAGGCGCGTAAGCCGCCAAAGTCGCGCAGTGCAACTTGCTCATTCGGGCACCCTTACTGCTTTGCCGTACCGGTAGTTTATTGCGAGAGAGCGAAGCCTCATGGTGTAGTTGGCAGCATACAGGATTCTGGTTCCTGGGACCCCAGTTCAAATCTGGGTGGGGCTGAAGCTTTTGTTTTTTTTTGGACCGAGCTTTTTTCAGCCGCTTCAAACTTTTCGCAAACATGATCTGGCGTAACGGCTGGTCGACAAGAAGGCTTCCCGCCAAAACGCGACCGTCAACGTTGAGCGACACGACGCAGGTCTTACCAACTGTGTAGCGAAGCGAGTGCAGCGAAGGGCATGCGATCTTCATCCTCTCACGTCATCTGAGGAAGGCGATAGACTACCAAGGCCCGTCGAGAATCGATTTTAAAAAATCTACGTAGATAGCAACATCAGTCAGGCCTGATCGTTGCGGAGGTTATCATCATGATGATGGCAGATAAAGAAAATTTCCCAGCTAATTGCTGGGTGGGTTCCCAAAATTCGAGAGATGTCGCAGAGAAGGCTCCCCATACGACGAAGCACGTCGCCTTCCGCATCGATGAGAACGAGGAAGCGGCGTTGAAGGCCAGTAAGCCCAAGACGCCCACCTACTCGAATCGATCCGGCGACGACATGGAGGGAGGGGCCGGCAGCCGCTCGACCAATGTCACCCCGGGTAATCAGACCTCCGAGATCATCATGGAGAAGATGCGCGAGCTGCGAGAGAAGCTCGAAAAGCTGAAGCAGAAGAACAATCGAAAGTCTGTGGAGGGCGGCTCCAGCGCGGAGGGTACTGCCCCATCTACCCCTTCTGACGAGGAGAAGCAGCTCTCCATCAAGGAGAGGATTGGCACTGAAAACTGTACGTACCCTGTACTCCCTCCTCGTTCGTGTTCTTTGCGAACTCACAAACGTCATCGGCAGACGTAGGCACGCCAGACGTGGGGGGTACGGACTCGCCCATGGGCTCAACCGCCACGCCGCCTCCGCTGGGCAGGCCAGTCACAAGCCCATTCGCTCAACCGCTAGCGTCCTCGATCTCGCCGACGAACGTACCGCAGACAGTAGCGCCCTCTGAGGCAGCGCCCAGTGCCACGTACGAGCATGATTATCGTGCGTTTATCAGTTCTGCTCACTCATCAGTCTTTCTTGATTGCAGTATGCCTCCTACGTCCGCCTCTATACCATTGACGGCTAACTCGTCGACGAGAACCAAGTCTAAAATGAAGCTACCAACACCTTTGGGGACCGTGGTCACAAGCAACGTGACAGCTCGCAAGAAGCCTCGCATTCCTGGTAAGAAGCTTTGCTTGTTGTTGGTTTAGCCCCGTATTAACTAGACACACTCGCAGCTCCAGCGTCCATTCTTTCTAAGCCAGCACAGAGGATTACGGTGGATGAGGCCAGGGCTCAGCTGGAACAGCCATCGCTCTTTGAAATCCCCGCAGTCGAGCCTATGTTCCGAGCACCCATTACCAGGGCAGGAGCTGACAATGCTAAGGAATCAAAGGTATCCACGGTAAAGGAAGAACCGCTGAACACAACGGAGAGCCCAGGCAGTGTCGTGGCAGATCAAGCGGCTAAGAGAGAAGCGAGAAGGTCACGAGAAGTCAAGACCGTACGCCAACAGCCCGAGGGGAAGGATAATACGAAAGGAACAGATGTTACTCGAAGGGACACCGACGTACAGCCCATTGAGCTCATCAATATCACAAGCGAAACGGCTATATCTCGCGCTCCGCCTCCCACTTTCACTGCCGACATGCCCACCAGCAGCGCGTCAACGATGGATGCCTCTGCTGACATGAACACCTCCAAAAAGTCCAAGTACAAATCGCCAGTCCCGATGAAGCGAGCCCAGCATCGGGAAAAGGAAGCGGCGGAGGTGAGTGCACCTGTCACAGAGACTCGACACGACGAACGGGATGCGGGGGAGCGGACCAGGGATCAGGAACGGTCACGACTAGAGACTAGCACGACCGATAATGGACAGGAGCAAGGCGGCCTATCGCAGGACAAACTTAATCTCCTAACCCTCGCACAACAGCGAGGAGCAATGGAGTTTTTATACACCTTCGCAACTGGCGAAACCTCTTTCCTCACTGTACGCGGCCTCCCTTCACACTTACCACACGTATTTGCTCATCCTTCGTCGTTAGGTTAATGGTCGTAGATATATGAAACTGAACCAAATAGGTCGCGGAGGCAGCTCTAAGGTAGGCCCATGGTAGGCCTGATCCTCTTCGTGCTTGATTTACTTATTTTATCAACAGGTGTACAGAGTTGTATCGCCCAATTGGACTACCTATGCACTCAAATACGTGCCACTTAAGAATGCCGACACCGTCACAGAAGAGAGTTATCTCAACGAAATCAGCTTATTGAAGAAGCTTAATCGTCACGATAACATCATCCGCCTTGTCGATTCCGAAGTTAGATCCGGTACTTTGTCCTGCTACTCAATCAACTACGAAACGTGCTCACCATATGCTATCAGGGGGCATTTTCCTCCTGCTGGAGTACGCCGAGCTAGATCTCGACAAAATGCTTAAGACGCAGCAGCAGCGAAACAAGGAGATCCTTGCAGCAGGTAAGAAAACTGTGCCCCTTAGCAAACCATATGACATGTTACTCAGCTTTCTTCAACAGCAAATGAAAACGGACAGCCTCCTCCAAGTAATCTATTGCCTTCTTTTCTCTGCCTGAACTCAGTGCGCTTGTTCTGGCAACAGGTTCGTCTCTATTTGTTGACTAAGTCATCTTGATGATTGATTAATTCTTGAATCCAATTTGCAGATGTTGGAAGCAGTGCACACCATCCACGAGGAGCGGGTCGTTCATGGCGATCTAAAGCCTGCCAATTTTGTGTGCATTCGAGGTCGATTGAAGCTGATCGACTTTGGTATTGCCAAGGCTATATCAAATGACACGACGAATATCGTGCGGGATAATCAGGTAGTGTAACTCTTCTCGCATTTGGGTTCCTTCCTCTAACGCCCCCACTCCATGACTAGATTGGAACACTGAATTACATATCGCCGGAGGCACTCATCGATACATCTCCCGGCCACAGCACCAAATTCAAGGTGCGGCTTTACCCTCTCCTATTCACCATCAGAATTTGACTAACCCTCTGTATCAGCTCGGTCGTGCTTCTGATATCTGGTCGCTCGGGTGTATTCTCTACCAAATGGTGTATGGTCGATCGCCATTCGCCATGCTGGATAATATGATCCGCAAGTTACAGGTGCGTTGCTGAGTTCATATGATCTCTTTCTAGTAATGAAGTGCATCATTCTCACATTTCTTCAATGCGTGTTCACGTGCAGGCCATTACCAATCCAAACTATCAGATTGAGTATCCTCCGATTGATAATCCGCCACTCCTCGACACGATGAAGTTGTGTCTGAGGTTCGACCCGCGACAGCGACCAACGATCCCAGAGCTCCTCAAGCACCCGTTCCTGCAGTAAAGGCTTCCTTGGGGCGTGCCAGTCGAACTCAAAGGGGGAACCTTGTAGGTACCTCTTTCTTCGCTGTGTCACCGGTTATCAGCTGGTGTGCGGGTTGTACAGCATTTGAAAATTTGAAACTAAATTGAAAAAACCAAAACGGATCTCTTTACGGACTCAGACGATTCGCGCGGATTTCCGTAAGTCGACAAGATTGATAACGAAATTTCAATTAATCTCCTTAAATTATGAACTGGACTTATTTTTCGTGCACACGAGCGACTACTGCGCGTGCAGTTTGCGGAACGAATCAAACAAAAAGTGCTACGAGCATCAATCAACGCAAATAAAAAAATAAAAATATAAATCTGGATCGATTCTGTGCTGCACGTGCGGCACGGATCGATAGGGCGCGGCTTGTCAGAGGCCTTGGGAATGAGCTCGACGCATGATGACTCCGTATCTAAGTTCTACACATCGTTCTACATCAATGGAACGGTAGGGGGCGTTGCTCTCATCATATTCTGCCTCGTTCACCGGCGTCGCATCTTTGGCCTCTCCAACTTCTTTGCACCGCGTAAGGAGGGCAACGACAACGCCCTCTCGGTGCAGTTCTGGACTGGCCTCGTGATTTGGATTTGGGAGAGTCTCAGGTAACTATTTATTTATTTAAATATTTATTTATTATTTTGATTTTATTTCCGTGGAATTGGTATTTTAGAATTCATTTAAGTTAACTAAATTAAATAAAATGCTAAATGCTAAAGATCAAGCATTATTTATTTATTTATTTGAGCGTTGAACTGATGGTTGTGTGTAGTTATCCAGACAAGCAGCTGTTGCGAACGCATGGCGCCGATGCGTTGACCTATGTGCGATTCATGCGCATGTGTTTCCTCAGTTCACTGATGATGGGCATCATCTCCTGCTCCATCATTCTTCCTATCAACCTTTCAGGTACCTAATCGTCATCGTCAACAAGGCAGCATGATCAGTGTCGTTCGTTCTTGAGTGACACCTGTGCATGTTACTCAAACAGGAACGGTGAATTCAGATGCTCTGGGCGATCTGGGTACACTCACTATGTCGCACCTCGAAAAAACGGACCCCAAGCAGGCCGCCCATGTGGTGATCACATGGATATATTCTGTCTTTTTCTACTTCATCCTTTATTACTACTACCGCCTGTACGCCGGGTTGCGAAGGAAATGGCTGAATCACAATACGCCACGATCGTACACGATACTGTTACTGAACGTTCCCAAGTCCATGCTGTACAAGCACGCCATAAAGAGCTGGTTCGAAGATCACTTCCGAACCAAGGTAATCAACCTCTTCTCTACCTGAAAGTAAGATACCTGTTCGTATCCAACTGGTTCTCATACTGCTGCTTCTGCGCAAATGAATGCAGGTAGGCAACGTTGTGCTACTGTGGGACGACAAAAAGCTCCTCAAGTTGAAAGGTAAGATTAACGAACACGAAAGAGGTCTAATCTAGACTGTCTATAACAATTATATCTTTTTATGCGTGCAGCCAAGCGCACAAAATACATCAACAAGATCGAGTTGGCCAAACTTGATTGTGCTGAGATGGCCAAAAGAAAATCTGAATCCTATTACTGCTGCGGAACCTGCGGCCGACGTATGAAGAAGAAGGGCAAAGTATGTGCGTGCTGCTGCAATTCACTCACCGCTATGGCACGCTGCTTCAGATCCTGCTTTGGCTGTCTTGAGCGCTACGCCAGGTTCTGCTAGGCTTGTCTGCGACGGCTCCTTTCTATCTCGCCTAACTGTGTTACTTATTTCGTACAGGAGGTACTTGTGCTGTTGCTGCTGCACCTACTATGAAGCAGATGGCGATAGACGGCTCACCCACAACGGACGATTGCAGATAATGGGAAAAGAGGTACAGCCCAATTATTTATCACAACACTCAGTGTCGATTTGCTCAAGTACTTGAAATCTACGTAGGTGGATGCTGTCTCGTTTTATCGCGAGCGGGTTGCCGACCTTACACAACAAATCAGGGAACTGAAGCTATACAAGAAGGAGAGGATGAAAAAGAGCGGTACATTCCATAGCATGGTTGCAATCAATCGACTTCTTACAATACATCTGTAGGGGTGGCTTTTGTTACATTCACTAAGGTCTATCCAGCTCGAGTGAAGATAAGCCCTTACGTAAACCCCATCAAGATGGTGGTACGTGAATATCCCCTTTCCTCTCCGAACTTCGTACAAACTCTCTTGTTGGTGGCATTCAGGTATGGCCAGCTCCGGATCCGGTAGATCTTAATTGGAGAGCTTTCTACGTCAGTTATCCGGCACATATAGTGCGCATGATCCTCATTACGATCGTAATGGTCGTCATATGCCTCGCCTGGGGATTTGTTTCGCTGATCATCACCTCGGTATCCAACTTGAGCAATATCTCAGAGGTGTGTGCCCTCCCTCCTGGCAAGTAAAGAACGAAGCTAACGAGTTCTTGTTCAGGTTAATGGCTTCGGCTGGATATCCGACTTCTTGGATATTTTTCCGAGCCAATTGCAAGCAATTATTGAGGGCTACCTGCCGCCCATGGTTCTTTTTCTTGTAACTTTGCTCATGAAGCCTGTCATTCGGTTTTTCTACGTCAGGTATCGTGACTTATCTTGTGTAGATCATCACTCGAATGTTTTCTCCTGATCAAAGCTCCCTATCACAGGAGTGGTTGGCTTTACGCTCACTCAGATGTAGAATGGTGGACGATGTCTACCTACACAGTGTTCCTTTTCTTCAACGTTATCCTCATCTCGACGATCGGCACCACGCTGTTCACTGTCTTGGCGGATTTCATCGATAACCCTACGTCGATTGTGACGCTATTGGCAACGGGTATGGTCTGAGTCCCTGTTCCTCCACTTAGCAAATGTTGACTTAACCCCTCTCTTTAGCGTTGCCGCAGCAGTCCCTGTTCTTTATCACGTATCTCATGGTAGCTGGCGCCGGCCGTATTCCAATCAAGCTATTTCGGTAAACGCAATTTGAACCATATTGACGAAGCCATTTTGCTCACGAGTTCCATTCTCCAGACCGGCAAACCTGGTGGGTGTGATCTTTAGATGGATCTTCACTCGCCCACGAACACCTCGTGCGGTAACACTGCTCACTTACTCTCAACAAGGACTTTCATTCATTCTAACTTTTTCTTACTACAGAAACGCGTATTCCAACGTCTAGAACTTTGGTTTGACTATGCGGGGGAGGTCGGGCAGGGTACGCAGCCACTCCTCGTTGTATTTTTTTGCCCATGCTTACGTCTTATGTTGCAGCTCTGACAATCCTAACCCTGGTGCTCATTTATTCCATCATGGCGCCTCTCATAACGCCATTTGGTGTGTTCTACTTCACGATGGATTACATCATCACACGCTACAATCTAATTTATGCCAACTCGGTAGGTTAAGCTACTTGTAATCAATACTCCACGTGTATGCCTGAGCTTCATGTGTGGTACCACAGACGCCGTGGGACAGCGGGGGTAGACTTTGGCCCAAAATCTTCCATCATACGATATCATCCGTGTTGGTGTTCCAGCTGGTGATGCTGGGCATCTTTGGCCTCAATTCCAACTATCAGGGTGGATTGTGGGCCATCATACCTCTCCCTGTGATTACAGGTATACACCAATGCACTCCCGGCCCAGCAGTGATGCTGATTTACTTTTTCAACACTCTCTTCAGTATTCTACTGGGCGGCTATACACTTTACTTGGTCTCCTGTGTCAGCTTTTGGACCCCTTAATGGCACCTTTACACTTCAACAGGAGTTCCTCGAGTACGTCTGTTTTGGTGAAGCAAACCGCTGCTGCAGAGAACTTACGGTCATCTTCCTTGAATCTTGCAGCAAAACGGCACTTGAGCGAGCATACGAACAGCCATCCTTCAAGGACCCTGAAGAGGAAATAGTCGAGGAGGACATAGAAGGTTATGAAAGTAACGATGAGGAGAAGGGTTCTGAAAAGGCGGACACAAGCGATGACGAGGACTACGGAATAGAGCAAGAGTACGAGAGCGAGGAGGAAACTGAGTTGGAGGAATTGAAAAAGGGTAACCAAGAGCGAAGGGAAGGCGCTAACCATCGAGCAGCCGGAGAGGATGAGCCCGAGGAGCAAAGTGAAACAGGCGAAGAACGTAGGAACGATAAGGAGAAGAAAGAAGGGAGCGCAGGCGAGGCCGGCAAGAAGAAAGCCGGATCAACGCCAGATCCAGAAGCCCTGATGCGAAAGATTAATGCTGCCTACGAGAAGCGATTCGAGCGAGATATGCGCGAGTTTGCGTGGGAGCGCAAGAAGGAGCGACGGAACGAAGCGCACTAGTTTTAGATCGAGTTTGCATCCTACCCATGCCAGTTCACTAGCGCAGGTCTTGTCACGGGAGGAGCAAGTCTCGTGTAAATAACGCCTTGCACCAACTCTCCACTCAAATTGGTGTGTTTTGTGTAAGCAATCAAGTTTGCTTAGCCAAGTGCGTAACATAGATCGTTTACGCCCTAGACGGCATTCTTCCATTCGTTCCACTGATCTCTGGCAAGGTTGAAGGACGATGCATTCTTATGCCCACCGCCGCCGAAGCGCCTGGAGATAACCGTGGTGTCCTCCTCTTCGATGGAGCGCAGGGAGACCTTGTAACTTGTCTCCGCATCGACCATGCCTGCCTCCTCATAGCAAATAGCGCCGATACCTCTGCAGCAGATAGTGAGATTCACGCTATATGAGATCGAGAGAAGAGATTTGAGTAAAGGATAACCTGTAGCCTGCTGCAGCGCTCTTGAGAGCCAGTTGGTGGCCCATCTCCGACCGCAACTCAGGCGAAGTGGTGAGCACTGCCAGACACTTGCCAAAATCATTTCCTTTGCCACCGAGCTTGATCTACAGTTAAACGCAGCACAAAATTTGATCAGGGCATGGGGAACGAAAAGGGTCTGTTAGGCAGGTTGGGCAAGAGGAAAACGGTACAGGATAGCTCCTCTCAAGATTCTCAGCAATGATCTTGTTAACTCGCTCAACCTCGACCTTGCCCTCTTCGATCAGCTTATCGACATCTTGCAAGAAGTTGTTAGTCACTGAACATACTATCTCTCGCACACTGAAGTTGGTACCGAGGAGCTGCAGCTGGAGGAAGAGTGAGCGATTCTTGCTGTAGTCGTATTCGATACTCTTCGCACCAAGGCCACTGAATTGGCAAAGGCAAGTTAAGCGAACAAATGAATACATACGGCAGGAGGAAAGTGCATACGTGGAGAACTCCTTAGAGAATGGCAGCGCCTTTCGCCATAGATCACCGTCCTCGATGTAAGCGTAGGTACGCTCGATGCTGTTTTTGGAGACCTTAGAAATAATGCAAGATCAAGGCATAACGTTAACTCGTACCGAGTTCGATCAGCTTCATCAGCGATGAGAGTGTGACTCTGGGAGAAGAAGTCGTAGGCAATGGTTGCACCGGACTGCTCATTGATCAGCTTGTACTCGACTGTAGTGTGCATAACAAGACGCGACAATGTCACTATTCTGCCTATCTGCAAGCATGACATCTTCCAAGAGCGTACAATTCTGGGGCAGGCTATTCTCCGACTTCCATTGCTCAAGCAGCTCGAAGGCCGTCTTGTGGTGATCAAGCAAAGTCACATGGCGCACCTGATCGTGTGCATTGTTGGTGACTGTTAGCAAGAGACGACGGCCTGACTAAACAGGAGAAGCTACCTTCTTGGCCACACGATGCACGAAATCGGCAGGGCCCACATAGTCCAGCCTGCATGGAATCAACAATCAGTGATCATCAGCATTAAGTCTAACTCCGATCCTTGACACACAAACAAATGTGTGCATGTAAGTGAACAGCTGCTGCTGTAGGTGTCGTACAAGAACACTTCGGCGTCAGAGCTGAACGCGGGGTTGTCCTCCACTGGCAGAGCGCGGTAGGTGCTGTGCGGGATGAACTCCAGGTCCACCTGCGGCTCCTTGTGGAAACGCAAGTACGCGGCCAGCGCCGCAAACGCGCCTATCGAGGAGATGAGATTTAACAAAAAATGAAATTAATTTGCAATAATTTAATTTTATTAATAAATAGATTAGGAACGGAATTTGGAGTTTTCTTCTTTCAGGAAAGAGAGGAAAGGGATGGTACCGTCTGGGCAAGGGCAGTGATAGACGACCCGAATGGCTCTCTTCATTTTGATCAGATCAGATTCGATGAATGATGGGAACGAAGGAAAAAGGCAGAAAGCTGAATTTTTTGCAAAATCTGAAATTCGTTTCCGAAATTTTTCACTTGCAACGATGCATTACAGCAACAATCGTGCCAAGAAGACAGTGACACCAGTACCACCGAAATGGGGAAAACAGGAACATCGAAACGTTGGCATGACACTTGAGACAACCTGAAAGATACTTACGCGAGTTCGTGCATGTGCACTGCATTCCAGTCAACACACCACAGTAGTGATCAAGAAGAGCCAGTATCGAGACAAGCAATCGAACGAGGGAGAATGAACGCCAGCCGCCTAGCCACCATCGCGTCAAGTTCTGTCCTGGGAGCAAGGAGTGCTCGCATCCACATACTATCTCGTTCTTCCTCGCGAATGGGAACAATGGCGCTCTATCCACTGAGGGAGCACGCACCTGTCGCGGCCCAGGTGCAGCAGCGCAACACTCGCTGTACACAGGAGCGCTGCAGGAAGATGTGCGATCGAACTCCGGTAGACCAGAACGCATACGAGCAGGAGCTGTAATCAAATGTAGCAATCTAGGAACTTAATTGTACATAAATGTTGAATTCAGGAAACCTTTCATTGGAGTTTGAGCTTAGGAGTTAAAAACTCTCACCGCAAGAAAGAACTCCAGAGGTAAAGAAGTACTTGTTGTCCGTAGCCGCTGTACAGCATATGTGTGTATGCGCATTTAGGTCTTATCTCCACGGGTAGTGCCGAATAGCATCATGCACAGGCTTATGGCAAGCGACGATGTGGGATGATGCGTGCGTTGGCTCGCCATCAGGAACAGCGATGACCAGTCTCGTGAGCCTTTTTCTGTAGGTGAAATGGAAGCGACTTCAGTAAGGACTGGTGGGTGATTGCTGATGAACAAAACAAAGGAGTGTACCTGGCGGGCGAGCTTGTCCGCGGCGACAGGCGTGGTAGGAGGCAAGGGCAGACACCAAGTCAGGGTGATCCTTGCCAAGCTTATCCTCCCAGATCTCGATCACTTTCTCGTACAGAGGAATCGCTCGCTCGTACTGGTTCTGTTTAGTATAGAGCTCCGCAAGCTCCAAGAGGTTCTGGATGACAACAATCAGTTGATAGCCGAGAAGTGTAACTGACACGGATAGATCTTACCTGTGCGTAGTCCGGATGGGTAGGTCCTAGTGTATGCGCGCGCATATCAAGGGCCTGTTGGTAAAGTGCTTCTGCCTGGCCAAAGTCGCCTTTACGCACGTAAAGCGCTGCAAGATCAGCGTAGCCTTTGGCCAACTGTTGATTGGCTGGCTAAGTAACAATTCGAACAACTTGGAATGAGCTCTATGCGTACCTTAGAGTGGCTCTCCCCGAACACTTCCTTGAGAACCTCTGCAAGGAACACGACAATGAACGAAAGCAGTGCCACATACTGTTGCTGAAGAGAGTCGTACCAATTGAGCGGAGCTGAAGCTTCTCCGAGTCTTCGTACTTCTCCCGCAACTGATACAGTACGGCTAGCGTGTTCAAGCTATTACAGCATTTGTGAGCACATACATAGCGAGAGCAACAATCTAGATCATACCTGCGAGCTGTATCGGCATGAAGCCGTCCAAATATTGACTCGCGGATAACCAAAGCTCTGTAAGGGATGGAAGGTAAGTTTGTGACAGGTCTAGTCTTGTGCCATGGCACGGAGTACTTTTGGTGAAGAGGTTCTGCTTCCTCGTATCGACCCAGCTTTTGGTACAGCTCAGCCAAGTCATGTAAGCCTCTGGTGTAGTCAACGGAAGTGAGCGCGAAGAGAACGAAATCCATGAAGATAACTATGTACCGAGCTACGTCCGGATGCGAGTCGCCTAGAGCTGCCTGTCGAACCTTAAGAGATTTGACATAGAGCTCCTCCGCTTCTTTGTATCTGCCCTGGCGGAAATAGACCCAGGCCAAGTCTGCAGAAGGCGAAAGCTAAGCAAATGCAAATCAGTTTGAAACGAGTGCTTAGCTCAGCAGTCACCTGCTTGTGTCGTCGCGATCTCAGGATGGTCCTCGGTGGCGAACGTGTTCTTCAGGAAATGATGTAAGTTGTTGAGTATAAGGCAAGCCTTCGGTACAAGTGGAATCAGTACCTTGAGGACATCCATTCCCTTTATATAATATTGCTCGGACTCAGCGTACTTCCTGAATGTTAGGAAAGAGTTAGGTCATCAACAGGCGTGGAAGTGAAGCACAAAAGAAACTCACCCTTGAGTTGCGCTCAAGTATGCCAAGTGGTGTAGTGACTCCGCGCAGTCAGGATGTCGCCCACCAAGGCAGGACTCACGAATAGCCTGAATCGTCACGCATTACTAAACGACAACAAAAGCGAGGATTGAGAGCAAGATGTACAAGAGCACGCTGGAGGTAGTTTCTGGATTCTTCATACTTGCCCATCTTGGCCCACGTCTTGGCCAGCTCATCCAGGCACTGCGCAACCTGTACTCAATCGTTAGGATGCGGATGACCTGAGGATCGAAGGTGGAACGCGGAACCTTGGGATTGTTCTGGCCATACGCCTTTTCGAGGTTGCGCAGAGCGCCCAGATGGAGTTCCTCGGACTGCTTATACTTACCTTGATAATAGCATAAAACTCCTGTATTGAATAAGCTTCGGGCTTTGGGAGGAGAATGTTAGAAAATGAGCTGCTTCACATTGGGTAAAGGCCTGGCGTACCAACGTCCGGGTGGGACGTTCCGTGAGCTTTCATGCGTATGGACAGTGCGCGCTTATTCAGTGTTTCCGCTTCTTCATATTTGCCGATCTAATCGGTGAATAAATAAGAATGAAGGAAGTACATTGCGGAGCGCAACTGTGTAGGGCAGGCATACCTTCTGATACAGCTCCGCGATCTCATGCAAGGAGCGTGCCACAAGAGGATGCTCAGGACCCATAGCGGCGATGCGCATCTTGTAGGATTGTTTGTACAGAACGTGGGCACGATTGTACTTGCCTCTCTAAGGAGGAGATGGTTAATACAGGTCATTAGTATTCGATGATCCATGCACACATACCTTGTAGTACACCCATGCCAGAGATGATAAGCCGAGAGCAATTTCAGGATGATTGGTGCCGCCGTAGGACGCCTGTAAGATGGCCAATGATCGTTGGTAGTATCTGTTGAAGGGGAGTGGTAAGCATGTGAAATCAACAATAACGAAAGGACTTACTTCTTGGCTTTTCGGTAATGACCACGAGTTGCATAGAGATAAGCTAAGTCGTTGAGCGAAGCGGCGCAGTTTGGGTGGTTCTTGCCCAGAGTCTTTTCCTGCAGGGCCAACGCCTTTTGATAAAGCGGCTTGGCTGCAAATTTATAAGCTGTCAACAAAGAGCCAACAAGGTGCATTGCCAGCGGGCTCGGAATGTACCTTGTTGATACTCGCCAAGTTTGTAATGAACCTTGGCTAAGCCAGCCATCGGTACAGCCACCTAGGACAATACCCGAGTTAAGGTAGGTACAACAATTATGTTTACTGCGTAATGAGCGTTTACCTTAATGTGGTCCTCGCCAAGAACAATCTCAAGCATGCGCATCGATTGCTTGTAGAGTCCTTTTGCTTTGCTGTAGCGGCTTCTGGCAAAGTATAGCTCAGCAATGTTATGCATGCTATACGCGATTTCCACCTGCGTTGAATAGATTGATGAACGGTTACTTCACTAACGATGAAGTGAATATCAAATGGATCGTACGTGAGTTTTTCCGAAGACTTTTTCTCGAATCGCCAACGCACGCTCGTTCAAGTCCTCGGCTTCCGCATACTTGCTCTGGGCCAGGCAGATCATGGCCAAGTCTGCATGGAGAGCGTATTAGGACTCTTTTTGAACATAACGGTGACTCTAGAAAAAGTCGATACCGTGAAGAGAACGTGCTGTGTCTGGGTGGTGCTCTCCCATATAGCGAGTGCGGATGTCCAAGCTACGTCGGTATAGTTCCTCGGATTCTTGATAGCGTGCCTGGCGATAGTCTGCACCAAGTGGAGGGTAAGTGCCAAGTGCAATATATTGCATCTCCCGAGCCCAGTCACGCTGAATTATACTGCACGTACATATCCATGCGAGAGCATTGTAACTCTGAGCTACCTCGGGGTGGTCCCTTCCAAAACAAGATTCCATGATGAACAAGGCATTCTGTGAAAAATGTGAGATGCCATCCAATCAGTTGGTGGTCCTAGATACCTTGTAGTACTCTTCGGCCTCATTAAATTTACCTAGCGTCGTAAAGAGATAGGCTAGCGACGCCCGCGTCTGGGCGACATCTGGGTGATTGGTGCCGAGAGCTGCTTCACGAATTCTCAAAGCTTGTTGGAACAGTTCCTCAGCTCGCTGGTAGGCACCACGCCTGTAATATACCTACAAGAGATATTGCCTAAGTTTTGAAAGAGAACAAAGAGTATTACTATTCGTGCTGTTTACCTTGGCCAAGTCGTGAAGACTCTGTCCTACTTTAATGTGATTGGGTCCCAATAGCTGAGTAGTAATCTTGAGGGCTCGCTTGTGTTCGCGCTTAGCCTCAGTGTAACTAAGCACAGTAAGTACTAGTAAGGCGAGCTGTAAGGGAGTAGGGACATACCTTCCGAGTGAGAAGTGAAGTTTCGCGAGGGTGGTCAAGCTACGAGCAACATCTGAGTGCTCAGGTCCAAGCAATTGTTCGCGTATCACGAGGGCTTTGTGGACCAGCTTCTCGGCCTGTTTAAACTTGCCCTGCTCGTGATAGAGCTCAGCCAAGTCATGCATACTTCTGGCAACATCGGGGTGTCTCTGCAAGAAATAGGAACAAATGGCTAATAAGGAATCGATAAACAATCATCAGCATCTAGGCTTGTACCTTGCCGAATGTCTTCTCGCGGATAGCAAGCGACTGGCTGTAGAGCTCTTCTGCCTTTCCGTACTGCGCTTGTTTGAAGTGAATCCACGCCACTATTGAAAGCAAAGTAAGAAGACCTGCGTTCGTAGGAGAGTGAATAGGACCAGTACAGTTATTTAAATTGAGTGCCATCGTTGGGTGGTCCTGAATGGGGTCGACCAGGTGATTGTAAGCTTATATATAGCAGTCATGGCCTGAGCTGCAAAAGGACCGTACCATGCCGAAAGTCTGGAGGAGAATTGCAAATGCTTTCTCATAGAGACCCTTCGCTTCCTCATACTTTCCCTGGGTGGTGTAGAGATAGGCCAAGGTATGCATGTACTCCGCAATGTCTAAGATGAAGAATCAGTACTCCATGTCGGGATCATCTGGAATGAAGGAATAGAAACCTGGGTGTTGGCGGCCAAGGATATGCTCTTTGATGGCAATTGAGCGCTTGTAGAGCGTTTCCGCTTTCTCGTATTCTCCTTGGCGGTAGGCCAAGTTGCCCATATTATGTAGATCATGAGCCACTGCGTTACAGTGTTTGAGAAGCAAGTCTCACTGAGATAATGAGCGAAGAAACGCAACTTACCCAGCACATGGTTCTGACCAAACGTCTTGGTGTGCATGTCGAGCGAGCGCTGCTGAAGCACTCGTGATTCGTTGTAATTGCCCTTTCGATAATGCAACTCTGCCAGATTGTTCAGCCACTCAGCAATGTCGGTAAAGCTCTGGCCAGGAGTGTTTTGCTTGATGATAAGCGCTCGCTTTATCATGTCCTCGGCCTGATCATATTTACCTGTACGGATGCGAAATTGAGCCACGTAGTTATCCAGCTCAAGTTTGTGTGACTTACCCAGAGCCTGATAAAGTTCTGAGAGTTCCCAGAGCGTGCGCACAATAGTAGGAGGCTCCTTGCCAAGGCTGTTTTCGCTGTCCTCGGAGAGCTTTCGGTAGATTTCATCAGATTGCGCCACCTTGCCTGTGAAGATGTGAATGGCATGAGCATGCACTATTCATGTGATAAAAGCCAGAAAGAGATTCAAGTTGGTACCGCATTTGAGGTAAAGCCATGCAAGCTTGTTAAGAACGTCTGTGATGTCAGGATGCGAAGAATCAAGACACGCTTGCAAAATGTTCAGTGCTCTGTGGTATAGATCGATTGCCTCGGCGTATCGGCCTAATGCCGTGTAGAGATAGGCAAGCTGCTGCAGAGAAGATGCCATTCTGGTGTTGTTCTCACCTAATACCTCCTCTCTTATGGCTATAGCTCGTTTATAGTGCGCTTCGGCCTGATAAATAGAGAAGAGATGAGTATAACAGTTGAGGATAGATGTGAGAATGCACTCTACCTCAGTAAACTTCTGAATCTTACAGTAGAAGGTGGCCAGGTCGGCAAGGGATTGGGCGACACAAAGATGCGAAGAGCCGTAAGTTCGCTCTGAGGCAGCAAGTGAGCCCTTTAGACCCTCCTCTGCGGCCGTCAGATTGCCTTCGAGATAGCTTACGTAGGCAGCGCTGATGAAAAGGAAGGAGTCAGCAACTGTGCATCATTGAAGAGTAGGGTTTGTTAGGTACGTATTGTGATGTTCAATCGCAGGATAATCAACCCCGAGATACTCCATGTATATCTGCAGGGAACGTTTGGCCAGCCTCTCTGATTCAGAGTATTTGCCCATCACTCGGTACAAGCGTGCCACCTGTAGAGCCTAAAATGAGAGCGCAGCTACTTTATTTGTTGTGAGCATTACGGTACCTTTTCCAAACATAGTGCATAATCCAAGGGAGCACTACTAAAGTTTCTTTGCCTCATCTCCATCGCACGCTGCAATACCGGCTCCGCATCAGTGAATCTGACGACAAAGTGAGTTGCTTCATTATGCTCTGATTGCTCTCTTGAGTAATACCTTCCAAAGTAATAATAGAAATCAGCCAGGTGCAAAAGCGCTGTTGCAACGTGTATCTGTGAACGTGTTGTAACAAAGGCCGGGCTTGATGATCCACGGGGTGAGCTAGGTACAGAAGATGACCTCGCCTTTTCAGTGAGAGACACCATCTTTTTGTACTGCTCCTCAGCGTCCGCGTATCTGTCCAGTTACATAGAATTAGAGTGTTGCAAAGGTGAGCGATACTCATTTAAAGGTTTACCTTTCATTGGCTTTGTAGAAGTTGGCAAGCAGCAAGACAGCAGCAGCTGTGGGAATAGGATCACCAGCGGCCTCCCTCTGGGTGACTCGCTCTCTAAGCACCTGTAGACAGAGTGTGAGAGAGAATCAAAACCGCGTCAAGAAGAGATTCTTACCACTTCAGAGTCGTCATATCGCCCCAGAGCGTGCAGGGTAACTCCCAAACCAAGCTCGAATCGTTTGACTGAACGGGTGCCAAAGTATGAGTTGTGATTTTCATTGAATTACTTAAAGATTGGTACGTACCCACAGCTCCAATATTCGCTATGGATTGTACAAGACCATCACGTCCTAGCTGCTGTACTTGATCCCCTGTCCCTTCCTTCCACTGTATTCCGTTGCGCAGTGAAAGATTGGTGAACAGATCGCGCTTGTTCACATGATCTTCCAGCTTCCATTCGGGTGAGGTTTCCTCAGGCAAGAAAGCATCGCCAAACTTAGTCGTGATTGCTTGTTGTATCTCTTCCCACAGTCCGGATGATCCGAATAGTGCAGCAAAATATTCAGCCAGGACACCCTATACAAAGAATGAAAGTCATGAGCTAGAACAACATGATCCGAAAGTTGCTGAACCACCTTATGATCCTCCGCTTCGCGCAGCCTCTTTCGCAATAGCTTTGAGGCCGTCCGCGTTACCATCTTTTCCAGCAAAAGCTGAGTGATACGCTTGTTGCAGGTCTTGCGCCGCAACTGTCCCAGTAAGCATGTATTGATGCCTTACAAGTATACCCAATTAGATTTCTGATTGCAGTCATGGTGTGCTCTTCGAGACCGTACCTTCGGCATGAAGCTCATCGAAAAGTTGAGGTAGAGTGAATTCGCCTGAGTAATGAACGTCTAGTTTTTCAGCAAAGGAAGGAATATTTACACTCTCCAGAGTACGCCAAGCTTCAGCAGCACCCTCTTCATTTCTGAACACAGCCATTAGTGGATTTGTGGATGAATATTGGGTATTGGACAACGCACCCAATAGCCACAGGTGTGGCAAGCCGTCGGATGAGCTGCGGATGGAGCACATGGCCATTTGGCGTACTAGGCAGAAAATGTTCCAGCGTGGTGTAATAGCGCCGGCCGTCTTTGCCGTGGTAGATCTTAACCCCTATATCAAACTAAGAGTTAGACATTGCGACTCCTCTTTGAAATTTACAGAACCTACCAGGAAGGTGGACTTCCGTTGTGCCATTCGTCTCGGTCATTGTAGGCTGCAGGCGGCAGGATGAGTCATGAGAGATTGAGGTTGTGATATCATAAGAGATCCAGAGTCTCCTGCTATGGTACCTTTATGTGCAAAGTAGAACATATGTTGTTGAGCGTTGCGTGAACGACGTCGTCGCCTTTTCTTACGGTGCCGTCATCAGCCTCGCCGTATATCAGTCCATCCTTATCTACTGGAATAACAGAGCTCACTCTCAATGTGAATCCCTGCGTGAGCATTGTGATGAGTACAGAGACAAGGCGTAGTCAAAGGTCAGTTTACGGACCAGATAATTGATGATGCAAACCAGAGGCAAGGCGATTCTGTCAACGCCACTTGACAGCAATGCAATGTAGGACTTCATGTAACGCCCTTCTTTCTTCAGGTTCGCCTCGTCTCGAGAAGGAAACCCCTCACTGTCCGTTGCGAATTGGAATAGCATCCCGTTCACTTCGTAAGTGGCCGTTTTACCTGATCAAACGGATAATCAATTCCTATATATCCATTTCAATCGTCCGCAGCGGGACCAGGTACCATCAGGCACGGGCTGATATGTCTTTGCAGGAATTGATTGCGACTTTTCTTTGATGATCTTCTCCGCGATCGGAACGGCGGCTTTAACGAACCCTTCGGCAAAACTCTTGATCGCCATGGCTCGCTCAGCTGCCTGGACACACGCAAGAGAAAAGACGTGAGACCTCCTCCTTCGGCACATAGGACTGACATAAGAGTTCTTCGTTCCTACCTCTTGTGGCGTGTTGGTAGGGAATTCCAGCAGCTTCTGAAACTCTTCGTTCCAGTCCTGGACAGTCGGCTCGACCAGACCCAGGTCGACCTCGTATGCTGACCCGCTCCGTCCTTGTTGTGTCGCTTGGCCAAAATAATTTTTTTAACATAATTTTTTATCAATTGATTATAATATAAATTAGGTAAATTTATCGATAGGTTATTTTTAAAATATTTATGTTTAGATAATAATTTTTAGATAATAATACTTGGAGATTTGGACTAATATGGGAAGGAGAGGGATTACGTTGTAGCGAACTACTCATGCCGTTGGAGGAAGAAGAGGACGAGCTGGGTTGCTTCTTGAGAAAGGCAACCTCTTCATCGAGGACCTCCTCGTCCACGTAGGCCTGCATCTCCTCTCCACCGGCTGCGTGCTACAGCAGCACTCGGGGCAACCCAAGAGAAAATGACATTTCCTTCCTCTACACATTCTTGACATTTCATCTGCATTTCGAAAAGCTTGAAACAAATTCTGAAAGTTTCAATCTTCAAAATTAACGCAGGAGACTCTCGACCTGATTTGATTCAAATCTGGATCGAGGCCCGAAGGAACAAGATAGGCCCAGAGTTATTGTGCTTCACACATCGAGCTTAGCAAGATCGAGCTTTAACTCAGGAGAGTAATAGCCAACTTGGCGGAGCCACGCGATGACGCGCTTATCCTCAGTGTGCGCTTGAAGGTCCCGCGGCAGACGGTTGTTAGCGTACACCCACTGGAGAATCTCGAGATGACCATTGTCTGCAGCGTACGCACACATCATCTGGTCCACTGGACAACCGTTGGCACAAGCCCAGATGAGCACTTCGAGATGGCCAGCGCAAGCTGCCTCATTACTTGTCTCCGTGTCCCATGGGCATCCGTTAGCGCGTAACCACTTTAGAACCTCTAGATGGCCGCCTGCAGCCGCTTGTGCACATGTGTTTTCGTCCCATGGACAGCCATTGACATGCAACCACTCGACCATTGCTAGCCTTCCCTGCGCCGCAGCACTGGCACACGTCGTCTCGTCCCATGTACATCCGTTGGCGAGAGCCCACTGTAGGATCTCCAGATGGTCGCTAGCAGCTGCGGCTTCACAAGTATCCTCGCCCCACGGACATCCGTTGTCGCGCGCCCATTGAAGAATCTCCAGATGGCCACCAAACGCAGCATGGGAACAGGTCTTCGAATCCCAAGGGCATCCATTGGCGTGGGCCCACTTAAGAATCTCCAGATGACCCTGATAGGCGGCCTGCAGACAGGTCAGCTGATCCCAAGGGCATCCGTTCGCGCGCACCCACTGAAGAATCTCCAGATGGCCACTTTCGGCAGCGTAGGCACATGTCCACTCGGACCACGGACATCCTTGCTCGCGTGCCCACTGCAGAATGTCCAGATGCCCTCCTCTGACTGCGCGCACAATTGTATCCTCGTTCCATGGGCATCCGTTGGTGCGCGCCCATTGAAGAACTTCGAGATGGCCACCTTCTGCTGCACTTGCACAGGTCCACTCGTCCCACGGGCAACCGTTGGCGTGCATCCACTTGAGAACCTTGAGCTGACCAGCGTGCGCTGCCTGGCTACACGTTCTCTCTGTCCACGCGCACTTCTTGAGTCGCAACCACTTGATCAGCTCCAGATCACCTCTCTGCACCGCACTGATATACGCCTCTTCATCCCAAGCACATCCGTTGGTGCGCGCCCACTTGAGAACCTTGAGGTGCCCGCCATCAGCCGCACTCATGCAGGTGCGCTTGTCCCACGGACAGCCATTGGCGCGCGCCCACTGAAGGACAGCCAAGTGGCCATCGCGAGCCAACTGCGCAGTAAAGTCTTCGGGAGGTGTTGCCATCTGAAGTGAAAGCAGGAGCTCGTTCCACCGGGAACACACGAAGCGACACACGGGCAGACTGAGCTGATCGACTCGTTCCAAGATGAGCGCCATCACCTCGCTCGGAAGCCATTCTTCAATCCCCTTCTCCTTGTTCCCCTGCTCCTCCTTCTTGTTCCTTGCCCTTCCCCTCCCCCTCCTTGGCTTTCTCCTGACCTGTGTGCTTCCTTTGCCCTCCTTCATGGCCTCTTCTCTCTTCCTTCGCTGCCGCAAGTTTTCGGGACCAAAGGCACAACTTCAAATTTTGTTTTGTTTGATTTTCTCTGATTTTCTCTTAACTTTTCCTCAGCCGTCAAGCACCGGAGAAGAAGGTACAAAAGCTGACCCATACACTGCGTAAGTTTCGGGTGTATTGTGTATTGGGACGACGTGAAGGTAGGAATAGCTATGCACTACCCCACTAATCATTACGTTGTTGTTTGCTCCAGCAAACTTCATACATGAATCCGCTCATATTGGCCTGAAGGAAATTCTGACCGGTCCTTGGGTATCTCGACGTCGGGCTTCGCCTCGTCGTCCTCACTATCGTCGGCATCGGTAAGTCCTCGCCGCGCCCGCTTGACGGTACGGAGAAGTGATTCTCTGGTGCGCTCACCGGTGTGATAGAACTTCTCGCCATCAAGATAGCTAACGAACAGAGGAATCCAGATGAGTATGAAGTTGTGATGCAGGAAGATGAAGAACACGTACAATATGAGTGTGGGATAGCCTTTCACGTTTTCAGCCTCGCAGATAGCTGTCCAGGAAAACAAGAGGGATCAGATGAAGAGTCTCGAACACTTACACGGACTCTACTTACACTTGTGTTCCTCGATGGTACAATCAAACTTGGCCACGTTGAAATGATTCTTGTGCTCTTCGGAGAACTCCTTCCACATAGGGGCAAGCTGAGAGCAGTGAGTGCACCAGGGTGCGTAGCTGAATATGCGAACTGTCAGTACTGTCTTGATGACGCTCGCACAAGACTAAATGGTACGTACTACTTCACAAACCACTGACCACTGGAAACAGACTCATTCCAGGTGTTGTGGGTCAGGACGTGCACACTACCGTGGCGGGCACGGAATGCCCACTTATTCCAGACCTCCACCGTTTGGTCTTCTCCTGTGTACTTGACTCGATCACCAGCCGCTGTCACCCTGATGCGCACCATGAACAGTTAGCGGTGCCGGCTCCGGACCGACTTGAATTGGCAGAGTACGTACAAGAGCAGCACTGGGCCTGATCGCTTGCTGACCTGAAAGTCGAGACAGAGGTCTGTGTGCGTAGCAGAGCCTGAGTGAGTTGTCCAAAGGCACTCCACCACAGTAACACGCACCAGGGTCTGTCGTGCATTCCACTTTGCCCACCTTGAACTCTTCCATCTGTTCGGCAAACTCCCGGAACGTCTTCAACAGCTCTACACTCGTTGTCTTCTTGTTTGAACTGTCCCTTTGGATCAATACTCGGGAAGTGCTTTAGAGCTCAGTGGCGCACGTACAATAGAATTATCCAGTCCTTCCCCATGGAGTCTGTGAAAGTTTTCTCGTGGGTATCATCATCTAATCGGATGAGCTTCCCAGCACTCGTCTCTCTGGCAAACAGGAAAGTCACGACCACAAGGGCGAACACCACCGTCCGCACGAGGTGTCCCATGTTGTGAAGGTGTTGATGTTCTCGAGCGGGAAAGGCAAGCAGATGCAACGGTTTCGTGAGTGTGGCATGGCTGCAATGAGAGAAAGCTCTTCGACTGGCACAGAGAGGCACACACGCTGGCGCCTCTGATTGGCCGTTTGAATGTGGTTTACAGAAAGGAAACAATAAATTCCTAACATTTTGTGCATGCTCTGCGAAAATGACGGGATCTTTCGATGCATATTTCAAATTATTGTGAAAAGCGAAGAGATTTGATATTGAGAGCATACATCTGCGTAAGCACTGGCAAACAGCAGAGGTGCAGAAGATAGAGAAACCTTTGCCGTACCATAAAAGCGCAGGATGTCACAGAGGGTTGGCTCAGCGGCACGAAGGCACTCAGGTCTTCAGAAGCAGGTCTTGGGCCTTTACCGCCAGTTCCTCGTGAGCGCGCGCAAGCGACCCGAGGGGCCCGGGCGAGATTCCCTGCTGCAGCGAGTGCGCGAAGAGTTCAAAGAGGGAGCGCGATTGTCCCGCTTTGACGTCGACACCATAGAACGACGGCTCAGCCTCGCACGAAAACAGCTCAAGCTTCTCAATTTGCCCGGAACCGAAGCCGTCCAAAGATTTGGCCCATAGCCCATGTTCTGCGCCAAACTAGTTGAAGGACTTGGTGGTGCGGCATAGACACATAGCCACGGCCCGGCTGGAATAGGGCATCATATCAAAAGTAAATATTTTTACCACTTTACTGTTCCAGCTGCGAGCATTCCATGCATACTTTATTTTCTCGTCTTCTTGAGCATTTCTTTTCAATTTTATCCGTAGTTTGCATTTTGGATTTAAAATGAATAGGGCAGCCCGGGCTACCGCAGGTCCGAATTGGAAGAGATGGTAAGCCCCTTTCGTGAGAGATTATTTTTCCCTTATTCTGCTCAGCAATTTGCCATTTCTTGAGGACCCAAGGGGGGAAATTAACCAAAAGATGAATTTATTTTTGCTACATTTTTTTTCGAAAATGCCCATTCTCAACGGGGGCGCTCCGCAGGGGAATTCCCATCGCCCTGGCAGCTCGACCGCAGTTCATCAATGGACACTGGCGAAAGCCTCTCATCTCGCGTCGACAGCTGGCCGAGCTCCGGCGGGAGCACCTGGAGAATGGGCTGCCGTGGGAGGAGCCCGCTCCGAAGTACAAGGTGGCCAAGCCTGTCAATCCGGATAAGCCCACGCACAAGCTGCACAAGCGTCTCCGCCCTGAGTACATTGAAAAGAGGTGCGATGACCTTGCACAACATTTGGTTGATGAACGAAAGTGCCGTGATCTGGAATGTGCGGCCACTAGTGTTGCTTTGCTGACATGTTGGTCCATTATTAGGCAAAAGATGATTGAGGCTAAGCTGAAGGAGATTCCCGCCGTGGAGAAGGCTCAGAAGAAGGTACGGATCAAGTTGTACCTTGTGATCCGATCATCGGTTAAATACCTCCATTCTCCATTCAGCTTCGCGATGATTACAAGCAGCGGCCACTCAAGGGTCTTGAACTTTTCTATGTCAAGCCGGCGAGGAAGGAAGTGGCCAAGATCAAGGCCAAGTTCCGCGGTGGGTATGGAGGCTCTGCGGCCGGTGGAGACGATTAAGCCCTGCATTGGGCAACCTGTCTGTGAGCTTCAGTCTAACAATCCATCACTTCAAATACGCGTATCGTCTGTACAATCAGCCTTCTTTTTTGTAGAGGAAGATGGTTACAGAGCCCCAGCTGGCCTTAACACGCGAGAAGCGGTTGCAAAGAACGAACGGAACACCCCATGACGACGGTATTGACTTCGTGAAACTCACCAGCCAGCCGCCGCTTATCATCCCTCTAGCAGCCTTCCGCACGACGCGCTCGAAGAGTTCATCAGTGAAGCAGGTACTTGTGATAAAGATAACTTTCTTTGTCGCTTGGGTGGTGTCTTCCCAGTCTTCGGTGAGTATATTACCGAGGATAAACTGTAGACGATCTGCCAAGTCATCACGCTCGCCCTCTCGTGCTTCGCTTCTTCGTGTTGAATGGAAGTCGTCTAGTTTGGACTGCGCGATTGCATGCAGCTCAGGTACGATCTCTATTCCTACACTGTAGATAATCGATTCATTAGGAGATTCTCTTCAGCAGAGACAAGTGGAAAAGATGGATCACCTTCTTCGAAAGTTAAATAGGAGGTAAGCGGCAAACACTACGCGACCCATACCAGAGCCGAGATCTACGAACTCCCATTGAGTCAAGTCTTCGCCCTTGGCCATCACCGCACATTGAATCCTGTGTATGTGGCACACCTCCAATATCATTTAGCAGCCGAGAGGCGCCTTTCAGGTATTTGTCCACTCACGTACACATGCATGATGTGGACAAACAGGGACAGGTCGCACTCCCCAAAGGTGAGCGACTTGTCCGCGGCATTGAATGCCTTAGCTGATACCTAGGTTCGACCGGTCAGCGGTTAGGAACTTTGACTCACGTGGCTAGCTGGCGTACCGAAGGCGTGCTGCTCTGAGTCCACAGGGCGTGCCAGGTATCGTATCCCTCTGTTGTAGGTGAGACATGATAGTAACTAACAGAGCAACTTCAGCATACCTGCTGGTACTGGTACAGGCTGGTAGGAACAGCACTCTAGGCACTTCGCCCTGCGCCCGTGGCCGGTGCCGCACTCCAAGCGCACTTCCACAGGGGGCGTCTTCTTGTCAACAACTTCTTCCTCCATCACCACATATGAGGAATCGCCAGCCGACGGCTGTCCCTCGTCCTCGCTAGCTCAGGCCAAAGCTGGACAGTGGACCCTTACCCTTCCCTCTTTCCTTTCCTTCGCTTACAAATTGTTCAGGTGGCTTGCAGGTGAGATTTCCTTCGCTGCAGACGAGAGAGACACAGCCAATTGGCCGTCAGCAGGCTTCGTGAAGAGACAACGGCCAACAGCAGCCATTCACACCAAAGAGAGGCAATTTGCACCCTCCCCTGCGCAGCAACACCAACGCGGTCACCACACAAAACGGCCTTTGGTACGTTTGGGGGCGTGCGTTGGCCTGTGGTTGTGGCGTGGGTATTTGTTGTGGGCCTGTTTAGTTCCTGCTGCTTGCGCCTTTTGCTTCTGTGCAAAAATATGTATTTTTCTGAACCCTTCCCAAACAATTCCAAAACAACAAAACAGGTTTCTTCTTTTCTGTTTTGTTTGTATCGGTATTTGCTATAAATCGAAAGAAGTGATTTGTTCAAATCTCTTCTTTTATTGGTTTGTACTGTTTTGGTCATGTTCTGGGCTACCTGCCTCCCTCTGTAGTTGGACATGTTTGACGTCATACTTCGTTGTACACTTCCAGTCCCTTGTTATTATTAATATACGATATATTGCATCATCTCTCATATATCTTCTCTCTCTACTCGACTTTCCAAAGAGGGAATTGAATCCAGGCTCCCCTCTAGAGGATGAAGGGCTCCATACGCGCCCTCTTCCCCTTTCGGTCCACGGGGGTCGTTGACGGCGGCGCAGCCGCACGAGGATGTCTCGAGGCTGGCGTCAAGCCGCTCTACACGGCCGCCACGTACGGCTCGACCTGTGTACGTCGCATGGGCAACTTCGTGCCTGGCCGGTCCTACTTCACCTCCAAGCCCACTTCGTCCTCTGCTACGTCTTCGTCAACACCGCCATCTTCTTCATCAAGTAGCGCCTCGACATCTTTGCATAACTCAGCGTCCCTGGCTGCGGGCGTGCCTTATGGTCACCTCACCGTGGCCGTGCCCAAGGAGATCCACCATACCGAGCGGCGCGTAGCCCTCACGCCAGCCAACACGCGCGTGCTGGTGAAGGAAGGGTTCAAGGTGGTCATCGAGGACGGTGCGGGTGCGCACGCCAAGTTCCCCAACGCCGAGTACGTGGCCAGTGGAGCGTCCATCGCCACTGGACCGCTGGAAGCGCTGGCTGCGGCGGACATCGTGCTCAAGGTGCGGCCGCCGCAGGAGAACCAGGCGCTAGGCCGCCACGAGGTCGACCTGCTTCGCGAGGGATCCACGCTGGTCTCCTTCCTGTGGCCGGGTCAGAACCGTCCACTCATCGAGCGTATGATTGCCCAGCGCAAGGGACTCAACGTGTTCGCGATGGACCAGATACCACGTATCTCCCGCGCTCAGACCTTTGACGCGCTCTCATCCATGGCCAACATTGCTGGATACAAAGCCGTCGGTACGTTCGCTATCATGGCGCTGAAGTGCTGAAGGCTCAGTGCCGAACACGCTCACTGATAACTTCTTACTGCGTAGTGCTTGCGGCGAACCACTTCGGTCGATACTTCACTGGTCAGATCACTGCGGCCGGCAAGGTATGCATAGGTAGCGGCGTAAGAAATGTCTGCTTACCATCTGTTGCAGGTGCCACCAGCGAAGGTACTGGTCATCGGTGCTGGCGTAGCTGGTCTATCCGCTATCGCCACTGCTAAGAGCATGGGTGCTGTCGTTCGAGCCTTCGACACAAGGCCTGCCGTGAGGGAGCAAGTACATGGATTCTGGCTCAGCTGTCATTTCTGCTCCTTTTCTGACTGTCCACAAAACGTACCTGGCAGGTTCAATCACTTGGTGCTGAGTTTTTAGAGGTGCATATCAAGGAAGAAGGAGAAGGCGGTGGAGGCTATGCCAAGGAGATGTCTCCAGAGTTTATAGCTGCAGAAATGGCACTATTTGCCAAGCAGCTCAAGGTAACTAAGGGTCTCAACGCACTTGACCGAGCACCGTGCTTACTTGATTTGACAGGATGTTGATATTGTCATTACAACGGCCCTCATTCCAGGTAAGCCTGCACCGCGGCTTATCAGCAAGGACATGGTACCTCCACAGCTTAATCAATTTAATTAGAGGCTAATCCTGTCAATCACAGGTGGATGCCATGAGGCCTGGCTCAGTACTTGTTGACCTTGCTGCTGAGACCGGAGGCAATATTGAAGTAACAAAGCCTGGAGAGATCTACGCCTATAATGTACAAGCAAGCTCACTGCATAATTTAAGGCCTCTATAGCTAAATGACCATGTCATCACAGGACGTAACTTGCATTGGTCTCACCGATCTGCCGAGCCTCCTGCCTACACAGTCATCTACTCTCTATTCTAATAACATTGTGAAGTTCCTTCTTTCAATGGTTCCTGCCAGTGGAGCCAAGGGCATGTTCGGTATTAATCTTGATGATGAGGTGAGTAGAATAGTTCTTTCTTTCGGGATAAGATTCTCATAAAGCTGGAGCTTACCACAGGTAGTTCGCGGCTCTATTGTCCTACGCGACGGACAACTTCTGTGGCCCGCTCCGAAGTCTCCTCAGCCTACTCCTGTTACCACGCAAGGTGTGTTTTCAACAATCCGACTACGTTACTCTATAACCTCAAAGTTATCCTTCCACAGCGATGGCCTCCGCAGCTGCGAAGGCAGTTAAGGACCTGAAAGAGGGCGAGGTGGTTGATCCATTCCGCGCTACAGCAAAGAGTGTTGCACTTACTTCGGCAGCGTTCACCGCTGCTCTTGGTACGTGGATCGTGTTTACAGTGTAGATTGCCTGCTCACAATATTTGTTGTAGCCATTGGCACTTTCTCGCCGCCGGGCTTTGACACTGCCCTGACGACCTTTACGCTCGCTTCGATTGTTGGTTATCAGGTATGCCTCTCCTACAATTATCTATAATCTCCGCTTACCCTCTTTTGTAGGTTGTCTGGGGCGTTACACCTGCTCTGCACTCCCCCCTGATGTCGGTGACAAACGCTGTGTCGGGTGTGGTGGGAATTGGAGGCCTCCATCTCATGGGAGGCGGCCTTTTGCCCGATGACATCCCCACACTTCTTGCTGCCAGTGCTGTTTATATGTCTGCCGTCAACGTTTTCGGAGGCTTCAAGGTATGTGGTCATTGATCCCTACAGTTAGTTGGAATATCACCCTTACATTGATAAAATGGTCGTAGGTTACTGGTAGAATGTTGGATATGTTCAAACGAGCAGGCGATCCCAAAGATTACGGGCATCTCTATGCTATTCCTACAGGCCTCTTCATAGGTGGTGCTCTCGCAGCACAGGCACTTTATGGAGCAAATAATATCCATGCTCTTGCCGGCTTGGTGTCTGCCTCTTCTTGCATTGCTGCACTTGCGTACGTCCCTCACACTGCACCATGATCCAGCAACTTACCGCTAACCATTGGTGTTGGGTACAGCTGTTTGTCCAATCAGAAGACTGCCCGCCTCGGAAATACTCTTGGTCAAGTTGGTGTCGCTATTGGAGTTGCGGCTACGCTTAGCCATATTTCCCCATCTCCTGAGGTACTTGCTCAGATGGCACTCGTTTCGGGTACGCAGTATTTCGGACTGTACATGCACAAGAGCGAGTTGGACATTTATTAAAACTTACCTGATTGCAGGCCTTGGCGCTACGACTGGCTTGGCTATCTCTAAGAAGGTCGCTATCACAGACCTGCCCCAGTTGGTTGCAGGCTTCCATAGGTGCCTATTGCTTCTGCTGAAGTTTGCTCGAAGCCCTAACTTGTAATGTGGTTATGTAGCTTGGTCGGCCTTGCCGCCGTAGCCGTATCTGTCGCGCAGTACATGCTTGACTACAACACCTTTGCCATGGATCCGATGGGCAACATTCAGAAAGGAGCTATCTTCCTAGGCACCTTTATCGGAGGTGTGACCTTCACAGGCTCACTCACTGCTTTCGGCAAGCTTCAGGTACTTTCGGGCTGTTTTCGTATGTCTTCTCCTATGCTAAACTCTTTTTGTCTACCAGGGTCTGCTCAACTCGAAGCCTCTGCAGCTTCCTGGAAGAAACGCCCTCAATGCTGGCCTTGCATTGTCGAATGTCGGTGCCTTCGCTGGCTTCATGTCGACTGCTGATCCTATTGCTGGTAACTGCGATTTCAAGTCTCTTAGTTGACTTAAGTCCAACCTTTTTCTTCGTCAGGGCTTGGTTATCTGGGCTATTCTACGATCTCGTCATTCGCCTTGGGAGCTCATGCCACCGCTTCCATTGGTGGTGCGGACATGCCTGTGGTCATCACTGTTCTCAACAGCTACAGCGGATGGGCGCTTTGTGCCGAAGGGTTCATGATGGGCAACGACCTTCTAACCGTTGTTGGCGCTCTGGTTGGTGCATCGGGAGCTATCCTTTCGTACATCATGTGCAAGGCCATGAACCGTCCTCTCCTGTCGGTGATCTTCGGAGGCTACGGCATCAACACCGCACCTCAGTCCCAGTTGACTGGTATCTCAGTCCTTTCTTTGTTGAGGAGCACTGTTCTAACTCGGCACTCAAACATGCAGGTACCGTACAGGAGTGCAACATCGATGAGGCAGCTGAAATGCTTACCAACGCTAAAAGTGTCATTATCACTCCTGGATATGGTGCCGTTGCAGTCCTGATAGCTTGCTTGGTTGTTGGAGTGCCCTAATGCAAGTTTGTAGGCATGGCTGTTGCAAAGGCCCAATATGCTATTGCTGAGATTACGAAGCTGCTGCGCAAGAACAACATCGATGTTCGCTTTGGCATCCATCCCGTGGCTGGTCG